>CAUYPK010017265.1:0-21141 GCA_963574355.1 Loris lydekkerianus
CCCTCCTCAGAAGCAGCATAACAAAATCCAAACTTGGCAAAGAGCCACAGTATACAAAATAATGATAAGAGGCAAAGAGCCGAAATTCATTTTGGCCGGGAGCCGCATGCGGCTCTAGCCGCGTGTTCGCCACCCCTGACTCTAACTGGTCCCCTAATTGGTCTCTCCCTTGCTTTGATTTAACCTAGTGTTTCCCAGAATATCATCCAAGTACCATCAGTAACATGCAGGATGATTTTTGATGCCACACACATACTTTTCTGTACAAAATTACTTCTAACACATCTCTAACACATTACAAAAATGTAACTCATAGATCAAACTATGAATCCATGTACATTACTCCTTAGAATGAGAGTCAGCAAAAAAGTGGGCAAAGAGATAACTTCTTGGGGTGTGTGGGTCTGTTGGGGCCTTCTTTCTATAGAACTTGGAACATCATCTCCAGTTCTCCTCCCAGGGGACAGCTCCACAAACTCTCCTCATGTGCCAGGTGGCTTACTGTCACACCCAGATGGGTAACAAAGGAATCTCAGTGTTGGCAGAGGGGTGACTTTGGCACCATCCTAGCTCATGCCATTCTCTCCAATTGCAGGGGGCTGCATCTAGTATTGCAAAACTGCGGTGATTGGAAATCTTAATGCAGCTTTCTGGAGTGCCTCAATTACAAATGATGGGTAGCTCGACTACTGAGAAAATCTCGTTCAATGTTCTTGTTTTATTTTAATTTTTAATTTTACGGGAACTTGATATTAAAAAAGGAACCATAGGCAGAAAGTGCTGAAAGAGGAAACAAAGAGGATGTTGGGGAGTGCTGTACCTAATGAAAGCTCTGTATCTGCAAAGTAAGTTGTGGCTTTGTAAATTCACTCTAAGTACATTTGAGGAACAATAAACCATAAAAGAGGTTACCGTGACCTTGGATTCTGTATAGCTTTTGAGATAAAAGGTCTAAGTATCAGAATGCATTTGTTTGACTGTAGTGTTGTTGACTGATTAAAAACAACTCATATTCCTGGACCCCTCTGGTGGAATGCTGATGAGGGGCTGGCCTCGGAACAGTGTGCCCGATGAACTCTCTTAAAGCAGAGATCCAAGTTGCTTTGCTAAAATGGAACACTAAAAGGTAAGTCTTTGTAACCATGGATGAATGAGGAAGAGCTACTGACCCAAGGATTAAATTACAATACATTGACTTTGCATTTATTACTTATTGGGTATGTATCTTAAAAGCATTTTGAAGATGCTCCAAATTCTACTCATTGAACAGGAGAATAACCTTTAAACCATTTACTATCAGTGAGATGTTTTTCTGTGAATTTAGATATTATATTTTTCTTTCTTTTTTTTTTTTTAATCTTGCTCTGCTGCCCAGGCTAGAGTGCGGTGGTGTTATCATAGCTCACAGCAAACTCAACCTCCTGGGCTGAAGAGATCCTCCCGCCTCAGCTTTCCAAGTATTTGAGATGCCACATGCCCAGATAATTTTTAAATTTTATTGTAGTGAAGAGTCTTGTTATGTTATCCAGGCTTGTCTCGAACTCCTACCCCAAGCAATATTCCTACCTCTACCTCCCAAAGTCCTAGGATCACAGGGATGAGCCACCATGTCCAGCCTCATTATATTTTTCTAATTGCTTTAAAGCAAATAGTTTATCTTAGTCTAAGCATCTTTTACATATATAACAGTCAGGCTTTAGTGATTAAAAACATGGGTTTTTCATCCTGAGATATCACCTAACCTCCGTCGTGAGATTAGCCCATGTTACAGTCTCAAAGCTGCAGATGCTGGTGTGGATGTCAAGAGAGTTAATTTGAGTATCCTCAAGTTAACCTGAAACAATAATAAAAAAAAATAAAATATGGTGGTATTTCCTTAAAAAGAAAAAAAAGCATGGGTTTTGGAATTAATAGACCTAAGTTCAAACCTCGTGACAATTGCTTATTTGTTATATGACCTTGGGCAAGTTACTTAATCTCTTTAAGTCTCTGTTTCTCTGAGAAAAGTAGAGATTAATAATAGACCTTATTTCATAAAACTGTTTAGAGCATGGGATGATGCACATGAAATACTTAATCAAATATTTTCTATGAGATATTTTTTCCTCATCTGTAAAATAGTTCAATAAAAGTAGGAATCAATATAGGGGAAGGAATACATCAGCCTCACTGCTCCACCCTAACTATATTCTAAGAGTGCATGGTGAAGTTGACTGTTAGTATAATAGATGATACTGCAATCCACAACAAGGAATTCCTCCATCTCATCCTCCTATTCCTTTTTCCCATGGCATTCTCACTAACAGAGCTATATGAGAGGAAAGATAGCTATATAGGAGAAAATACTCCCTTTTAGCTGTGTAAGCACCTCTGAGATGAGTCTTTTTGGACAAGGACTGAATCAGAAAATGTGATGCAATCTCCAGGTCATAAGAGTAGACTTCTGGTTCCTACCTCTTAAATCAAGATGGCTGGCTCCTGGGCAGCTTAGTCTGAGGCAGTGGGCCCTGTGTTCCTGGGAGTGCGGGGTAAGGAAAACACTGTGGAGCCATCTTTAAGCCAGATTCCCCCAACCTGTCTTAAATTACACCACTTTGGGCCAGGGGCAGTGGCTCCTGCCTGTAATCTGAGCACTCTGGGAGGGAAGGTGGATGGGCTGAGTGGCCTGAGCTCACAAGTTTGAGACCAGCCTGTGCAAAAGTGAGACCCCCATTTCTACTAAAAATAGAAAAGTCTAGCCAAGCATGGTGGAACATGCCTGTAGTCCCGGCTATCTGGAAGGCCAAGGCTTCCAGGGTTGCTTGAGCCCAAGAGTTTGAGGTTTCCGTGACATACGATGAGGCCATGGCACTCTACCCAGGGTGACAGAGGGTGACTCAAGTCTCTAAGAAAAAAACAAAAAAGAAGAAGAAGAAAAATTACTCTACTTTGTAAAATGTAGCCAAGTGAATGTTCAGGCCTCCAACCAAAGAGATGAACAACCTCTCCTTTCCTAGAGGCTGGGCGAGAGCTGAAGAATCATCATTTCTGTAGATCCATTTCAAAATGTGGAGTCTTTAGAACTGGAGTTGCCAGATTTAACAAATGGAAATATACTCACTTCTCAGGTAAAGGAGAACCATTTCTGCAGTATAAGTAGGTCACATGCAATATTCGGGCTACGCTTATTTGTTGTTTTTCTGAAATTTCAAAGTTAACTAGGCATCCTGTGTTTCATCTAGCAAATGTGTTTTCACCAGTTTTTAAAGGTAATTTGGTGATGCCTAATTGAGAAAGGCTTAGAGAGATACTGTTGACATTTGGATATTTATTATGGGGGCCCATCCTGCATACCATAGAAAATTTGGCAGCCTCCCTGCTTCTACCCACTAGATGTTGGTAGAAACCACTTCCCTTCCATTGTGACACCAAGTATGTCTCATGATTTTGCCAAATTGGAGGCAGGGTGTGGTGTTTCATGCCTGTAATCCCACCAATTTGAGAGGCTAAGGTGTGAGGATCTCTTAAGGCCAGGAGGCCAAGACTAGCCTGAGCAACATAGTGAGACTCCCATCTCTACAAAACATTAAAAAAAAAAAAAAAAACCATTAGCGACTGAGGTGGGAGGGGCACTGGAGTCCAGGAGTTTGAGGTTACAGTGAGCTATGATCTTGCCACTGCACTCCAGCCTGGATGACAGAGAGAGACCCTATTAAAAACAAAAAGACTTTGCCAAATTGGGGGTGGTGATGGCTCACTGCTTTAGAGGTGGTGGCAAAACAAAACTGTGAAGCAAATCAAGATGGTCGAGCAGAAGGTAGCACTTCTATCCAAATAATGATGCCACTTCCATTCCTCACTGTTTCCCCACATTCTGGAATCCTTTTCTGTGAGGTTAGATGCTGTCTAGACCTCTGTTTGAGAAGCCCAATAATACAGTTAAAGTCCTATGGCGATTAAAATCACTAGAGAATCATTCAACTCTCTCTCTATCCACTTTGCCTTTCTACACAGCTTATCTAAAGTTATACGTGCCAACCATTTAGGCTTTTACTCAGATCTCTTCTTCAAAGAACAGCCAACAAACTATTAAACCAAATATTTACATTTTATCAGAGGCCATCAGTTTGTGAGGCCTAGGGGAACTTAACATTTGATAAATAAAATTCAGATAGTCAAACTACCTTACTTAAAAATACATATTATTCCTTTTCTTCCTTGTGTAGCAGGAGAAAATTAGAAACATTGGGAGATGGAATTCTGTCCATCAAACACTTCCACCTTCACATTTATCCTTTGGAAAAAAAAATGCTGATCTTCCCTCCCATGGTGTTTCCTATCTATAAAGTTTCCCTGCCTGAATATGTTTTCCTACTCCCTTGGAAAAAAAACTGAAGTGACTTTCACTCTATTAACTTTGATTGTCCAGCACTTGATAATTAATTTTGTAGGCCTATTGGCTCCTGTAGTGGGAAAATTTCATTAGCAAGTTAAATGTAACTTCGTTTCTTCATTGCTTTCCATATTTTGTCAGCTTTTAAAGAAGCAAAGGTTTTATAAAAGTTCCATTGAGCAAAGCAAAGATGATGTAGCTATATGGTTATATTGCTGTAGGGAAAGAAAAACCTCTGTTCTCTATTTTCTATAAAGACTGTATGTTCTCAAATCTCTTTTATTCTAGTGTGCTTCCTTAAATCAGAACACAGTGATCACTAAGAAGTCCCACCTTAAAGAACATTATCTTTATTTATAATCACAGGCCTTCATCATTGCAGAAAATATCTGAGCCTTCTCAGATTCTGATATTTGTATTTAATCAATAACCACATCCCTTTTGATCTGTCTTACCCCTGCAATTGTATTTTCCTGGCTGCGCATGTTTTATTGTGTAAGAATTCAATTGAAAGAGCCATTCATGTTTGCAGAAAGGATGATGTTTTATTATTGGTTATAAAGAAAAGAAATTTCACACTTTGTATAACCAACCCTTTCTGGTATAGCACGGTGAATTCTGAAAGTGAGGAACAAAGTTAACAAACCGTGGAAAGTACGGCCACAGAAAGACCTTGTAATATTCTGACCACATTATAAAAAAAGACCAGGTGATTTTTATGTCTCTAATTGGTAAGCATTCACTCACATTTGAAATGTACAATCTTTATATAATTTGAGGGTATGTAGATTAAAAAGAGTGAGGAAATGATGAACAAAATAATTAACCTCAGTATGGCATGGGCTGACCATAGTGCTAGGATAGCCTTCTAGAGACACCTGCAGGGCCAGGTGTTCGACTTTTGGTCACTAGACCATCAGTAGCGTCCTTAGAGAGGGAGGTAGGGTGGCCAGGACATGAAGGAGGCACCAAAGAACTCCAAGGGTACAAGTGTTTAAGAGCCAGT
Organism: Loris lydekkerianus; assembly: GCA_963574355.1. Taxonomy (NCBI): domain Eukaryota; kingdom Metazoa; phylum Chordata; class Mammalia; order Primates; family Lorisidae; genus Loris; species Loris lydekkerianus. The sequence continues at coordinate 5,379 of CAUYPK010017265.1, forward strand.
CTGGTAGTATTTTAGTATTTTAACAATTGGAACAGCTGGACCACTGTGTACCAGCTGGACTAAGAACGGGAGGACTGTGGAGCAGTGTGGTGTAGTCAGAGAATTCGACCCAGCGTTAGAGCTCCTCATACTGCCATTAACTCCCTGTGTGGTCTTGGATAAGTCAGTTCTTGGGGCCTGTGTTTTCTCTTATGAAACATGAGAATGTTGGAAGAATGTACTTTTTCTCTTCTCTATGATCTATAGGTTCTATGCATAGAGGATAATAGCACTATCTCTTTGAGCTTCTGGAAAGCAGAGAGACGGAAATGTTTCAGAGAGGGTGCGGGATGCTTTCATGCTCTGTGGTTTGTGAACAACGTGATCGGCCAGCAGGAATGAAGCCAGCATTAGCAATGGATGTGCTGTGCAGTCAGAAGCAAGTCAAGAGCAGTTAAATACCTTTTTAGAAGCAGCCTAAAAATTTATTTTTTAAGATTAATAGTTTTCAATATTCGGGAGAATTTATATTGGATTAGAACAACGTGTTTGTTTACTACAGAAATGAAACACACATTGCTTTAGCCTCAAATTAGCATGTAGTTTGGAGTTTTTGTTGTTTCTCTTTCCCTAGATCCTCCCAGATTACCTTAGTTTCCCATTTCATTTTTCTGTTTTTTGTTTTTTTTTTTTGTTATTGATACATTATGCTTTTTTACATTCAGTGAGTATACTGAGATACATCCATGTGAATGTATGAACACAAATTGATGAGCAATGATGGATTTGACTGTAGAACCAGGCCTACAGGAAGCAAAAAAGATTGCGAAGTAAGTTCAACCTAGATGTGTTTTCCTCACAAAATGTTTATTTTAACTTATTTGAGTTAAAAATCATTTTCCATTTTATATCACATTTTTTTAATGGTGTCTAAAGAAGTGTTCAACATAATTATTAATTACTTTAATTATTAGGAAAGGAAAAAGTATGCTTCATGAAGCATATATGGTATTAGGAAATTGCGGGCTGAGTAAGAGCCTACAGGGTCTCGGGGTGCCCATACAAATGATAGTTGAGCAAAATGAACTTATTCTGTTTGAATATCCTATTTCTTACTGTACCTGACAAACAGAAAGGAGGAAAGTGAAGAATTGATTATCTGAGGTCACATAATTTCCATTTGTGCTTATTAGAATAAAGAGCCTTTCAGTAACAAATTAAGAATATGTATAACCTGTTATGACATAGTCATAGACACATAATAATATAGTTTAGAATTGTAGTATTCTCTTGAAGTACACCATATTCAAAATTCACTGGAGATATTTTAGAGACATCTGTTGTAATCACAGGAACATGGTTTCTAATTCATTTAATTCCCTTTCCTACCTAAACTGTACCTATAAGTGAATTTTAAGAGACTGTATAAATAAATGTTTAATTACAAAATGATGTTCTACAATGCATTATTAATAATAACCAACAATGCATAATGTTTATGCATGAGTCCATTAGAAAGATGAGCTAATGTATGTCGATGCTAAACAAATGCACTAATTTGTCCTGAATTTGTGAATGGGGTTGGATCCGTGAGGTGAGGTGATGAACACCATAACACAGAGTGGTTTAACATGCTATTTGAGGGTCAAGAAACATCTCGTACCTACGGCATTTAAGAGGTATTTAAGATTTGTTCATCCATGTGATCAGCAATCTTATTTTTCAGCGAGCCATGCGGTTGTGAAATTTGGACTAAGATTATTGAGTTGACAATACTAGCTTTCCCAGACAGGTGCAGAATAAAATGGCCTAGAGCATCCAAGAAATGTGTACAGTCCTTACATTCCAGCACATGGAAACACAGTCTTGTCATAATGGAATTTCCCACCGTGGCCAAAAGGACTGCGGAACATGGTTATACTTCATTCTGTTAGCGGTAACAGATTTCTGAAATCTCCATGGCCAGCTCCAGACACTCGCTGGTCTCATGGCAAGATTCAAAAAGGCTGCAGTCCATGTCACAATTGCAGTTGCAATCATTCCGAGAGTGGTTCTCATCTGCAGTGTGGTGGTACCGGTGAGAAGGACAACACAGGTTGGTACAGACTGCTTCACATGTGCCAGGGAGCATTAGAAGACAGTCCCAGAACTGACAAAACAGACAGGTGAGGATGAGGGAGGCACACTCCTCTGTTTAATGAAGCAGAAAGACAATTAATAGTGGCACATCTGGGGGCTTCTGTGAAGGGCAAGCATGCGTGGGGCCTACTCGATAACTTGAGAGCCCACTCCGTAATTATTTATCTGCATTAGGGATGATGTACACCATTCTCTCCACCTCCCCCAGGCCAGTACTCACTCTGCTTAAGTAATTGCTTTATTAACTTCCTGAGCATTTTCTATTGATTTGACATAATCTGATTATTTACAGTGCTGTCACTTTTCTAAACTCCTTTATTTACTTTGCCTACAGAGGTGCTGGGAAGCCACACAATTAGCTGCCTCTCTGAAAACCATACAACCATCAGAAAAATAACATGGCTTCTCCAAATGCAGGAGGCTTAAGCAGCAATTAGAGTTGGGGCCAGGGAGAGCTGGGTACAAATGCCCTGCCTCTCATCACCAGGGTTGGTTATTTGCTCGACATGGATTCCTAGAAGTTCACCATGCCCACATTCAGATGCAAGCAAAAAGCACATTTCAAAACTTAATATAAGTGCTTTTTAAAATAATCACATCTTTAGGGTTGTGTTTTATTTTTAATCCCTGTTTCCGTTTTCCTCAGTTATGTAAAGCCTCCATTTTATATCAAGTTGTTTAAGTGAAATGCGTCATCACTTGCCTAAGAGGTTTTAAATCTTATCAATTCTCTTCAATAAAATTGGTTTAAAAATTTACTATGCAGACTTGTAAAAGTCTGGAAAGTATCTCTAAGGCCTTGAAAGTAATTGGTAATTCTAGCCAAACAGCTGTGATGGGTTATAGATTATTATATTTTTTTGTTTCCATAAAGGGAATTAGTTAGAAGATGTAGCAGTTCTCTTGTTAAAATTATAACTTTTCTCTCTTTCTTTAAGTCTAACAAATGTGTGAGTGTTTCATAAAAGAAGGGGTATGTGTTCCTATGATGTAGTATCCAATTAATTAAAATCAGTAATCTGGAGATTGTTGATGGTTGAAAGTACCATTTGAAGATGAATTGGGAAAAAGTTCCCCTCCAGATGGGCTTTCAGTTGATTACAGTTGACTGTCATAGGATCTACTTTTTTCACAATGAGGATGCTGATTACATTTTGGTTGTCAGACTTCAGTCAAAGGAGTTGGAGTCTATTGAAGCCTGCAGAAGAGATTTTGCTGTCTGCGTCAAATGTGATAGTCTAGGTCAGTGGTTCTTAACCTTCCTAATGCCGCAGCCCTTTAATACAGTCCAATGCGGTCGTGACCCACAGGTTGAGAACCGCTGGTCTAAGGGCTCTTATAGCCCTTTCGTTTACTTCAAAGAATACTTTCGGGAAAATGCTTTTTCTGTCATTGTTTATATACTTATTAATCTTTAAGAGAAAGAAAAACATGGAAACATGTTCTGGAAAGGAACAGATAGTTTAAAGAAAACAAATTCAGTATCTTATAAAAAACACTACATAAAGTTCTAAACCGAGTCCTGAATGTGGGAAAATAGACATTTTCCTTCCTCTCTCTGTTTCTCTCTGTCTCTCTCCTCTCCCCTGCTCTTCTTTTCCTCCCAAAAAGGTGGCGGTAAGGAACCACACTGTGACTTTTATGAATACTATAATTGCCATACAGTGCTGCAGGTGCTGTGGCCATTGCTCAGTATTTATAATCCAGGCAACATAATTCACAGTACCTCTCTGGTATACATACTCATCTCTTCACCAAACTTGGTGTATTTTTATTCACTTAGAGCCAGCTTCTAGCATTTGGCCTACTCACTCACATCTCACAAGTCACCACAAACCACCCACAATAGATGCAGGAGTGAGTTAGTAATAGTACATAGACTATTTTGCCTAGGCTTTTCTGAACAGGGAGTGTTGTGGCTCAGAGACATGGGGTGTACAGCTTCACCAAGTCTTAACAATGCCAAGACAGCTACTAGAGGAGGTGTTCAGTATGAAATATTCCAAACAAATATCCGTGATCTCGCAGGCTGGAGGCTCAAGAGACTTAGGCTTATAATCGTAGAAAAATGACTCTGCTGGATTCTATCCTTTATGCATGAAAGGTTGAAAGCTTGGTTTGGAGGAAAGCAGGGTAGGGTGCAGGTGACTTTGAGGATAAGAGCTGGTGTTCCCCTATCAGAGTGTGAAGAACTTGTCTGTAAAGTGACCTTCTATCTTCCTGAGGGAATATAACCTCTCGGTCAGTTCATCTTGCCAATATTTCCTTGAGTTGGCAGACTATGGAAACTTCTGATGGATACCATAGATTTTTTTTTTTTTTTTTTTTTTAAGTTTTGGCTTAATCCTTTGGCCAAATTGGCATTTACTTCCATCCATCTCCCTGTTTTGCACTTGAGGATACAAGCCTTTTTTTTTCTGTTTCTAAGTCAGTCCTTTTTATTTGCCTTTTAAAAGCAGAGCCTCTTGCCCAAAAAATACATGGTAAAGTTAATGAATTGAAAACAGATTTTTCCAAACTTTCAAGTGTGCCCCACACTTTTCCTAAAAGGCGTATTAAAGGATTCTACATGAGCAGGCAAAATCATTTTGCATATGGTCAGTTTTTGTTTGCACAAAAGTAACACAAGCAGTTCAGGCAAAAATTTGCAACTGTTTGAAAAGAGCTTCAGACTCCCCCTTCTCTTGAATTAGTATATATTTTCCTTGCCTATATTGTTTCCTGGCATTTTAATGTTTAGTAAACATGATATTCAAGCTCATATCCCATGATTAGCATCCCTTCTCCTGGCACATCCAAAAGAATATGACTTGTCTCCAATTTCGAGTTTTATGTCCCTTCTGTATTATGGCTCTCTCTGTTTCTCCATCCCATAAACCTGTCCCTCACCATTTCGTGCTTATGAATGGCTCCTGAGCACCCAGATGAATTTGCCACAGATCTGGGCATCATTCTTTGATTCTTTGTCATTTCTCGTTTCCTCAACATTTCCTCCTTATCTAATTCATTGCTGAATCCTGCTGACCCTGCCCCCCTATTTGCATTTGAAATCTGCAAACCTCTAATGACCTCTAGTGTCTCTCTCTTAGTCCTGGCCACCATCAACCGTCACGAGGTCAATAGTGTCTAGGACACTTTGGTTCCACGTGAACACACTTCAAATTCACCCACTCTTGAGGTATTTTTAATCCTAAATTTGAAGAAGTTCCTCTCCCTTTCAAATCCCAAATACTTGCCATAGCCTGTGATCTCCTGCATAATCGGGTTCCTGTCTATTTTTCTGACTTCTGGACCCACCTTACTCCTTACTCACAACACTTCAGAGGCAATGACTAAACTTCAGTGTTTGGAAGGCCCCTGGCTCAGGGCCTTTGTACGTGCTGTGCCTTTTGCCTCCACCCTCCACCACCCCAATTTTAGTCCTATTTAAACTTGTAGGTGTTTAATTTAAAACACCTTCTCTCTAAAATCATATCTCGCTGAAATCATCACAGCATCCTGTTTTTCTCTTCATCTCACTGACCATGGAAAAGCATTAAATCAGGTGTTAGTTTGTTATCCCCTCCTACTAGACTCTAAGTTGTAGGAGGGAAGAAAACCATATCTCTTATTGAATGAATAAGTCAATAATGAATGAATCTGAGAAGTAAATATTAAGATCCCGATTTTTCACATGAAAAGACTAAGGTTTGGACAGGGATTGTCACTGGCTGTCCTACGTCCTCCCACCTGTAAGGTAAGGAGGGCAGGGATTCAACTCTAAGTCTTTCTGGATCTAAAGCCTGACTCTTGATTCTACTGTTGTAATGTGCAAACTGTTGCACCTACAATCAGTCTATAGCCTTCTACATTTTAGGTGCATCCTGAAATGACCCTGTGTTGATTGCTATTATAATATTATTCCTGTTAATAGCTGAGGAAAATGTGTTGGCAAGTTTAAGGGACATGCCCAGGAAACATGGGGCATCACGGGGGCTGAAAGGTGAACCAAGACCGGCCCCTCCAGGGCTTTTAACTACAAAGAGGACCTGCCCTGCAGAACAGTCTTCCTTTCTTTCTGTCACTTTCCTCTCCACTGTCTCCGCCCATCCCACTCTTTGCTACTGCAGTCCTGAGACTGGCGAAGTGTTTTCCATACTCCCCTCGGGGCCTGTGGCTGTATCCCGCCAATAGGAGGCATCAGGAGGAATCAGGGGAGGGGAGGAAGGGAAGGCTCAAGTGCTTCTCTTCCCCTCCCCGTGCTTGGGTTGGGTCTTAGGCAGCGGCGGTATTTCCTTCTTGTTTTTATGCCTCTCTGAACAGCTCTTCTCTCTGTGGCCCTGGCTAATGGCAGTGACTAGTAACCTAATAATGGCTAGTTACTAGTGCCTTGTTGTGGTCAGGGGACAAAGGGCAGAGATGGGAGAGGTTACCTGGTGCTGATAATTCTGGGTACCTCACTGTTCACTGAATTCGGCTTTTCTGCTCTTCTGATAGCTTTCACAGTGGTTCTCAACCTGTGGGTCTTGACCCACAGGAACTATATTAAAGGGCTGCGGCATTAGGAAGGTTGAGAACCACTGCTTTATAACAAGCTGTGCACATGTTAAATCTTCTCTATGGGACCACCTGGCATCCAGTATAGGCTCTAATCACCATTATCAGAGCCACATGGCTCTCCCACTCCTCAAACCTGGTGAAGGAAGGTTTAAGATGGATCACAGCCCCGCAGATCACCCAGCCCATGGTGGCATTTGTCTGTGAGCAGGAAGCCAGGACAGAACCCTCTTCCTTGTTTCGTCTCCTTCTCTCCCCCCTCAGACCTTTAGGACATCTAGGCTGTGATGTGCTAACTGATATCTTAATGACACTGATGAATTAAGGCAGCTTCCAGAGGTGTTAAATGTGCAACTGGGAATTGGCTAATTAAGAGGAAGCATCTGTCTCACTAGAAAGGATCATTTTAATTGTGGTGGAAAGGACACCACAGCAAGAAGGTTCCACAGGTGAGCCTGAGGGCGGCCTCATGGTTAGGGTGCTGGACTCCCTAACTTTGCCCTCCCAACTTTTTGCTGGCCACTTTGGTGCCCATGATTAGGAGACGGGACAGAGGACAGGGCATTGCTTGGCTCCAGAAACACACCTCCTGCTAGCTTGGAGATCATTATCCCAAGTAATCCCACATAAACCACAACCCTCCTCCTCCCCCAAAACAAATTAAGAAGAAAAAAAAAAAAAAAAAGAGGCAAAATCAACCCTGGCCCAAACCTAGTATTTTAATGAGCTATCACAGAGAGTTTGACATCGCGAGATTCATGACATGATAGCTCCCACTGATTACTAAAAGTTTTTTGCTTAGAAGTATAAAAACCGGGGTGGCGCCTGTGGCTCAAAGGAGTAGGGCGCCAGCCCCATATACCAGAGGTGGTGGGTTCAAACCCAGCCCTGGCCAAAAAAAAAGAAGTATAAAAACTGGCTTCTACTCTCCCTACATTAAGTTCTTTAAAAATGTCTGTAATGTAGAATGGGAATAAATAATGTGTGACTGAATGCCTTTCTCTACCTGGGGTATCATCTCTGATGCTATCAATTTTAATAGCTACTTAAATATGTCAAGATCTATTTAAGTTCAGACAAGCACAACTAACATTCAAGTCAGTTCTTTAGAACTAGAATGACTAGATTTGGTTGATACTTAGTAAATTTGTGCTTATGTTTTTTTCTGAGCAAATGAACTGAAATAATTATAAAATTGAAACATTTTATAAGGTGACACTCCTGCATTTAATTGTATGAAATGTACAGTGTAGAAAATGTAATCATTTTATTCAGTAGTCCATGGTGTAATTAAGACTATTCTTTTGAGATATCTTCTATTTACGATTTCCTCTTCCACCTGGATGAGATGTCTCAAATTCAAAATTATACATCAATTAGATACATTCTGAGGATTGTTTTTTTAAGGGGCCTGTTTTCTCATATCATGTGTATTCCTGATTTTCTTATGCACAGATGCTTTTGAAATTGGAATATGGTAGAAACAGAAGCAGGGACGCACATAGTTCTCTGGACCTTTACATTTTCTTCAGGAAAGAGACCACACACGATGAACCACAATTTAATAATAAAGTAATGTTGTAGCACATAGTGGGTGATGTGCAGTAAAGATCCTTTTAAATTCCCATCAGAGCACACACCATGAACTGTGCTAATGGATGTAACACATTTTACAAAATCTGCATGTGTGAGGCTTTTCCATCCTGTTTTAAATGGGGCAATGTATATAAATAATAGATATTAGCAATTAAGCATCCATTCCTATGCACTCATTTATACATTTGAAAATAAATTAACCACAAACTACATGAAAGTGGATGCAATCTTCCTTTTCCCCTTCTGTTTTCCCTGCTGTTCCTGAAAGATATTTCTGTATTTATCTCAGTACGAACAATGACCCCACTCTCAATTTCTACATCCTTAAATTAATTACTATCAAAGAATTCTCTAAAATGAAGTGAGTCTGACTTAACTCTTGATTTCCTTGATGTTTGCTGTTTAGGGTAATGAGAGCTTCTTATCACTCTTTGTGGGTCTTAGTCTGGGTTTTTTACTTTCCTTTTTACCCTGGTACCAAAAGCTCTTGTCTCACAGGGGAGGCTTCTCACATGGGGGGCAGTGGTGAAGAAAGGATGGCCTATTACCTATGCCGGTCAGCTACCAACCTGAATTTCCTGGTCCTGGTGGCCTCTACTAAGTCTTTCAGAATAACAGCCCAGTTGAGTTATCCTCATGAATATCCTTTGCTCTTTGAACAAAGAGTGTTCTGCTATTTAACAAAAAAATTTTTTTGCACTAGGCTCTTTAAGCAAAGGTCCTCAAACTTTTTAAACAGTGGGCCAGTTCACTGTCCCTCAGACCGTTGGAGGGCCAGACTATAGTTTAAAAAAAAAACTATGAACAAATTCCTATGCACACTGCACATGTCTTATTTTGAAGTAAAAAAACAAAACGGGAACAAATACAATACCACCACTTCATGTGGCTCGTGGGCTACAGTTTGAGGTCCCCTGCATCAGTGCCATTTGAACGGAGCAGTCATCTTGGCCCGTCCCTGAGAATACAGGGTTCAGGTGTCATGCTGGTTGGCTGGCCCTCCTCATTGTCTCAGTATCACTGATAGGACAGATCACAGTGGTTCTGCAGGGACCCTATGTTTACTGTGTGGATATGTGGTTGGACAATTAGGTCTATGAACTCATCCTCGAAAAAGTGCTACATACCTCATTGCTAACTAGCACTAAGGTCACCAGATGGCCAAAGGGAATACTTTGAAGGTTACCGTAGTGATATTTAGCAATGAGGCATGTAGGAGCTCATCCTTTTTTTCTAGGATGAATTTGTGAACTTAATTTTCTGACCTCATATGCACAACAATTCCTAATTCTGGGACTGTTCACCCAAATACCCAAGATGAGCAACATCCATGCATCCTTGGTACAATTTAATAAGATGCTGTCCCATCAAAATGTGTTTGCAGAGAACTCTCCTGCATGACCTGTTCTGACTGGTATTCCCTTCCACCAAAGCTAGAGAACTAAGCACCATCCCAAATTCAGTGTCATAACCCGATAGTCTGCAGGCCGAAGTTGGCCCAAAGATGTGTTGCTGGGAGGGTCTTGGGATTCCTGTAATAAATAGAACTAGTGATCAACAGTGGAAAACACAGAAATTTAATGTAACACTCCTGGTCTCTTGCTTTCTTGGACAATTTCAAACTCTTGCAACTCTGGGCCTACATTTCCTTCTGGCAATAAACAGCTGGGGCTGAGTTGAGGTAGTGTCCTATAGATGAGGCATATGCTCTTCAGCTGGCTACTGTCCTCTCAAAATCCCTACTGTCTACTTCCATTTACTTCACTATTCACACTCTCTGGTGGCAAGCACAGGCAATCGAGTCTGCAGTTTCTGCTCGAAAGCATCTGTGACTACTTGTGCATAAGGTACCACGTATACGTAAAACAAGTGTTAAAAATCTTCTCTCCTTTTGCTTTCTAAAACTAATCATAACGAAAGCTGAAGCTACTATGTGTCTGCTTTGTACTAAGTGCTTTTCACATGTTATTTTATTTCATCCTCAAAGTACCCCATGATGTATTACTAGCCCCATTACATTACTGAGAGACTGATTGAGAGATGGCAGAGAAACTTGTCCAGTGTTATATAGTTAATAAGCTTTAGAGGCAGGGGTTAAACTGATACGATTCCAAAAGTTTATTTAATTTTTTCTTATTTCAAAAAGTAAATATTAATTTAAATACAGACTAGAAGCAATACCCTGTTACAGTTTGTTTTAAGAAATTCCAGGCTTTCTTTAAGTGCAAATATAGATGATAGTGAATACTATAATATTCTTGAATGGTCTATGTCTCCTGTGAAGGTCACTTCAAAGTCAACTGGAGTAAAATTCCATATCTTGGTGTGGAGTTTATGAATTTGAACTTGATTGTGCTGATCACGTAGCACCAAATTGATTTGAAATTGGCTTTACAAATGTAACATATACCCTTATTATCACATGCAAGGATGGTTTGAACTAGGTTTGCACTAATCAGGATGTTTAGGAAGTGAACCTAGAGAAACAAATCCTTTTCCATAGATTGCTGATGTATAAACATCTTAATATTTGATACTATTTATGTTTGTATTTTCCAGAATTTTAATACCATTCTACTCTAGCTTCTTTACCTTGTCTATGCCTAGAGACACAGGTTGAGTAGTCCCATATCTGAGACAAGAAAGAGGTTTGCCATTTTTCTTTATCCACTTCCTAGCCCCATAGCAAGAATGATTGTGCCCTACTCCAGCTATTTAAAACATGTTACCTCTGATTCCCAGCTTTGAGAACAATCTGCCAAGCACCCCATAACTGCAAAGTGACCTTGACATGTGTCATTCACCAGCGTTTTCAAATTGAAGTCTTCCTGTTTAATATTCATAAAGACTTTTTTTTTTTTCCCTAACAGCATATGCGATGATTTTATAGGGGCTGGGGGTTGGGGAGCTTTATTTAGAGATGGTTGAATTCTGAGAAACATACCATCAGTGTCTCTCTCATGAACTGAAGTATCAGTTTGGAGGTAGGAAAATTTTGTTTGGCATTCTTCAAGGGAGGACAGTGATGTGCTGGATTCTGACAGTTTTTTCTCATTGGGGGTTTCCTTGGCTGGTCCATCTGTGATACTGAATTCAGATACTGAAGTTATAACGATAGCATTAATGGGTATCTCGTCTGCATGTTTTTCATTTGTGAGTTGCATATCTAGACAAAAACAAAAAACAAAAAAACACATACACAAACCTGCTGTAGTTTACATGACCTACTCATCTAACAAGAGACACTTACAGAAAATTACACACTCTAGACATTCATAAGAATATTACTAAAAAGAATGATGTATAATACTATTGAGCAAGATAATTACAAATAAAACTATAAGAAGAGTATAATCATTATAAAACTTTATATATATTACAAGTTTCATTCATCCTAGTCATTTCTAAGACTTATTTCTACTATTTTTTGTGTGTCGAGTAGGAAGAATCAAGGAATTTATATTTATTCACGAGGATCAACAAAATCTCATAGTATGTCATCAGCAAACTGTCATAGTGTATCATGGATTGCAGAAGCAGGGAAAGGGTTTCATATGCTCTGCAGTACCACTGATTAATTTGCCTAGTCTCGATCAACTCACTTTATTTCTTTGTTTCTACAAATCTCAGTTTCCTCCCCTGTAAAATAAAAATAGGTATAGGTGAATAGCCTATAAGCTATTCTTACCTTTGTCTTCAAAACATGTCAGTTGCTACCCTTTTCTCTGAGTTGAGATTTGTTGAGTCTGTTTTCAGGTGGTCATCTATAGAGCTTTAGGCATGTACTTCTTGGGAACATGCTATTTCCACATAACTACTTGGCACAATTGTTAGAGATGTTCAGGGAATTTCCAAAAAAAATCCTTGAGTAAGATTCTGGTTTGAAGAGGCATAAAAATGGCTGAGAAGGCCCAGGTGCTTTATACCTCCTGTACAGTTGGCCCTCCATATTTGTGGGCTGTGCATTCCTGGATTCAACCAACCTCATATAGAAAACATTCAGGCCTTTCCATCAGCAGAGTGGTCTCTGTGCTCAGTTCTCATATAGAGCAACCCTATCTCCCCTGTGAACATCCACTCCTACTGCCACTGGGATGTTGAGTGGTGATTGCAACCCTACTGGCATCATGGCCTCCAAGGCCAGGCCTGCATGGGAAGATGGAGTCTCTCCCCTCTCTTTGTGGCACAGTGGCACTGCTGCTGCAGAAACCATGAGAGCCAGAGAACAGAGTGTTTGGTTCTATTAAGGGCACATTTGCACTACAACCACTGCCAATACCAGCCTGCACCACTTGGGACTCAAGGGATCATACCATCACAGCTACCACCATCACCATACCACACCAGCATCCCAGGGACCTAAGAACTCATTCACCTGCCCAGCCTACCACTGTCACTACCTGCACCCAAGCAAGCTACCTAGAGGTCCAAGAGTAAGACCACTGGTAACCAACGAGATAGTTGCCAGTGTATACTGCCATAAGACATGGTCAGTCCACCTATGCCACTACTGTGGACTAAAGACTAGCTTACTGGGTTCCTATTTTCTCAGTCCCCAGAACAAATTCAACCTAGTCTTTACTTACAACTGCATACTAACCATCTGAGGAAATCACAGGAAGAACTAATGCTATTTATATCCACAGGAATCAGACAGAGATTGCCCTACTGCACACACCCAACTCAAAGGCAAAGTACCCTACCCAACCAACACCACAGATGTATCTTCAGGAAAGAGTGCTCCCCTAAAAAAAAAAAAAAAAGAGTGCTCCCCTAAAAGAGTAAATTCAAAAATAGAAAGTAGCAAATGTTATACTATACCAGATGTGCAGACATCAATGTAAGGATACAGGAAACATAAAAAAGCAAGGGACACCTCCAATGGGATGCAAGAGTTGTCCTGCAATATATTTCAATCAAAAAGGAATCTTCAAAATTCATATAAAAATTCAAAATACTGTTTTTAAAGAAGCTCAGTAAACTACAAGAGGAATTCTGAAAAACAATACAAAGAAATCAGAGGAGCAATTGAGGATATGAATGAGGTATTTACCAAAAAGATGATTATTCCGAAAAAGGACAAACTAGAAATTCTGAAACTGAAGAACTTATTGAAGGAAATACAAATACATTTGAAAACTTCAAAGACAGACTAGATCAGGCAAAAGAAAGAATCTCAGAACTTGATATTTAATTACAGGCAGTTCCTTAGTTACAGACATCCAACTTATGTATAACTTGTGCTTACAAATGGAGGCTATTACAGTAAGTCTCTGAATTACAAACATACAACTGATAAACAACTTGTGCTTATGAATGGAGGCTATTACAGATAATAGGTAAATGTATCTGTTCCAACTTACATACAAATTCAACTTAAGACCAAACCTACAGAACCTATCTCATAAATAACCTGGGAATTGCCTATAATTGGAAATAACTGGTCAGATAAAAATAAGGAGAGAAAGAACAAAAAAGAGTGAGCAAAGCCTTCATGACAATTTGGGACACATAAAGCCACCAAATATATAAATTATCAGTATCTTTGAGGATGAAAAGAAAATCAAAGTATTAGAAAATCTATTTAATAAAATAATAGGTGATAACTTTTGAAGTCTTGCAAGAGATTTAGATATTCAGAAACAGGAGGCTCAACAATCCCCAGGTATATACAATGCAGAAAAGGATTCTCCACAGCACAATATAATCAGACTTTTTAAAGTCAAAGGTAAATAGTGAGTTTTAAAAATAACAAGAGAAAAGCATGTAGTTATCTACAAAGAAAATTCCATCAAACTAACAGTGGATTTCCCAGCAGGAAACTTAAGGCCAGAAGAGAATGGAATGACATATGCAAAGTGCTAAAAGCAAAGATAAAGAAAACCACAAGTTGAGAATACTATATTCAGCAAAAATTGTCCTTCATAAATGAAGGAGAAATAAAGTATTTCCCAGATAACCAAATGCTGAGGGAATTTGTCATCACAGAAAGGCTCTATAAGAAATGCTCCAGGAAGTCCTGGAAGTGAAACTACAAATGAAAGTACATTTCTCATCATGAAAGTATAAAACTCAAAAGTAAAGCAATCATACAAAGGAGGAAGAGAAAGGACTTAGTCGATACTACTACAAAAATCCACCAGTCCACAATGACAAGTAATAAGAAAAAGAAAGGAACAAAGAATATGTTAAACAATTAGAAAACAATAATATGACAAGGAATAAAGCCTCACAATAATCTTAAATATAAAGAGATTAAATTATCCACTTAAAAGGTATAGAATTGCTGAATAGATAAAATTACATGATCCAAGTACATGCACATACAAGAAATTCACCTTACGAGTAAAAACACATGCAGACTGAAAATAACAGATGCAAAAAGATGTTCTACACAAATGGAAACCAAAAGTAAGCAGGAGTAATTATACATAAATCAGACAATGTTTTATCTTTAAGTTAATGTTTTGACTTTAAGCCAAAAATAGTAAAACAAGACAAAGAAAGTCATTATATAATGATAAAGGTTTTAATCCAGCTGGAGGATATAGCAACTTTACATATATATGCACCCAACACTGGAGCACCCTGGAATCATAAAGCAAATATTGAAGATCTAAAAAAGAGAGATAGACTGAAATACTGTAACAATGAGGGACTACAACACTCAGCAGAATATGAACAAAGAAATATTGGATTTAAGCTGGGCTTTAGAGCAAATGCACCTAATAGACTTTCATAGAACATTTTACAGAATATACATTGTACAGAATATACATTCTTTTCATCAGCACATGGAACATTCTCCAGGGTAGAATATATGTTAGGCCACAAAAATGAGTCTCAACAAATTAAAAAAACAAAACAAAATAAAAACTATGTCATATCAAGTATCTTCCCAGGTCACAGTGGACTAAAGCTAGAATTCAATATCAATAGGAATTTGGAAACTTTACAAAGGCATAGTAATTAAACAACATGCTCCTGAAGGACTACTGGGTCTATAAAAAAATTAAGACTCTCACTGGATTAAAGATTTAAACTTAAGACATGAAACTACAAAAATACTGAGGAGAGTGCAGGGAAAACCCTTGAAGAAATCAGTCTGGGCGAGTATTTTATGAGGAGGACCCCCTGGGCAATTGAAGCAGTTTCAAAAATACACTACTGGGACTTGATCAAACTAAAAAGCTTCTGCACAGCCAAGAACACAGTAAGTAAAGCAAGCAGACAGCCCTCAGAATGGAAGAAGATAATTGCAGGTTATGTCTCCGACAAAGGTTTGATAACCAGAATCCACAGAGAACTCAAACATATAAGCAAGAAAAGAACATGTGATCCCATCGCAGGCTGGGCAAGGTACTTGAAGAGAAACTTCTCTGAAGAAGACAGTTGCACGGCCTACAGACATATGAAAAAATCCTCATCATCCTTAGTCATCAGAGAAATGCAAATCAAAACTACTTTGAGATATCATCTAACTCCAGTAAGATTAGCCCATCTCACAAAATCC
>CAUYPK010017266.1:0-85984 GCA_963574355.1 Loris lydekkerianus
GTACAATCTCAGGTCTTGTAGCATGATTCCTCCTGCTTCTGCTTTGTTTTTATTTCTGAGTAATGTCTTGGCTATTTGAGTTGTTTTCTGATTCCATATAAAATGAAGTATTATTTTCTCGAGATGTTTAAAGTATGACAGTGGAACTTTAATAGGGATTGCATTAAAATTGTGTATTGCTTTGGGTAGTATGGACATTTTAACAATATTGATTATTCCCAGCCAAGAGCATGGTATGTTTTTCCATTTATTAACATTTTCAGCTATTTCGTTTCTTAGAGTTTTATAGTTCTCTTTATAGAGATCTTTCACGACCGTTGATAGATAAACTCCAAACTATTTCATCTTCTTTGGCACTACTGTGAAGGGAATAGAGTCCCTGACTGGTTTTCCAACTTGGCTTTTGTTAGTATATATAAAGGCTACCAATTTATGAATGTTGATTTTGTAACCTGAGATGCTGTTGTATTCCTTGATCACTTCTAAGAGCTTTGTAGTAGAATCCCTACAGTTTTCCAGATATACAATCATATCATCTGCGAAGAGTGAAAGTTTGATCTCTTCTGACCCTACGTGGATACCCTTGATCACCTTTTCTTCCCTAATTGTGATGGCTAAAACTTCCATCACAATGTTAAAGAGCAGTGGAGACAATGGGCAACCTTGCCTGGTTCCTGATCTAAGTGGAAATGATTTTGGTTTAACTCCATTCAATATGATATTGGCTATTGGTTTGCTGTAGATGGCCTCTATCAGTTTAAGAAATGTCCCTTCTATACCCATTTTCTTAAGTGTCCTGATCATGAAGGGATGCTGGATTTTTTTTCTTTTCTTTTTATTTTTTTAAATTTATTTATTTTTATTGTTAAATCATAGCTGTGTACATTAGTGCAATCAAGGGATACAATGTGCGGGATTCATATACAATCTGAAATAATCTCATCAAACTGTTCAACGTAGCCTTCATGGCATTTTCTTAGTTACTGTATGTAGGCATTTGTATTCTGCATTTAGTAAGTTTCACCTGTACCCATTCTAAGATGCACCGTAGGTGTGGACCGACCCATTACCATCCCTCCACCCTAACCTCCCCCCTCCCTTCCCCTTCCTTGGCCCTTTCCCCATATTCTTGTGCTATAGTTGGATTATAGCCTTCCTGTGAAAGCTATACTTTAGCTTCATAGTAGAGCTGAGTACATTGGATACTTTTTCTTTCATTCCTGAGATACTTTGCTAAGAAGAATATGTTCCAGCTCTATCCATGTAAACATGAAAGAGGTAAAGTTCTGCATCAATTGAGAGAATCATATGGTCTTTGTTTTTCAATTTGTTTATGTGCTGAATTATATTTATAGATTTATGTATATTGAACCAGCCTTGAGACCCTGGGATAAAACCCACTTGGTCATGGTGTATAATTTGTTTGATGTGTAGTTGGATTCTGTTTGTTAGGATCTTGTTGAATATTTTTGCATGTATATTCATTAGTAATATTGGTCTATAATTTTCTTTTCTTGTTGGGGTTTTTTCTGGTTTGGGGATCATGGTGATGTTTGCTTCATAGAATGTGTTGGGCACTCTTCCTTTTTCTATATTTTGGAAAAGGTTGAGTAATATAGGTACTTGTTCCTCTTTAAAGGTTTGGTAGAATTCTGATGTGAACCCATCAGGTCTTGGGCTTTACTTTTTAGGGAGATTTTGTATGGTTGATGCTATTTTAGAACTTGATATTGGCCTATTCAACATTTCCACTTCATTCTGGCTAAGTCTTGGAAGGTGACGTGCTTCCAAGCATTGGTCAATTTTCTTGAGATTTTCATATTTCTGAGAATAAAGTTTCTTGTAATATTCACTAAGGATTTTTGAATTTGTGAGGAGTCTATTGTTATTTTGTCTTTGTCATTTCTGATTGATGAAATTAGAGATTTTACTCTTTTTTTCCTGATTAGTTAAGCCAAGGGTTTATCTATTTTATTGACCTTTTCTTTCTTTTCTTTTTTTTTTAATTAATTAGTTAATTAATTTATTTATTGTGGAGAAGGGGCGGGGAAAGAAGGCAGGGGAAGAGGTGCGTGACAGGGTCGGGCCAGTGGCATGGTACCACATTGGCTGTATCTAGGTAGAGGCAGTTTCAGGCCAGGCCTTGCTGAGTCGTTGCTAGAGCCTGAATGTTTTTGATATGTTCATTGACCATTTGCCTTTTATTCTGACTGATTTTTTTGAAGATTATATATGTTAGGGATTAATATTTGCTTATAGTAAGTACTGGAGATAATTTTCCTAGCCCTTCATTTATTTTTCGACTTTGTTTATGATGTGTTAAAACACAGTTTTACATTATTTAATTTTATGAAGTTAATATGACTTTTCTTTTATGGTCTCCGAGGTTTTTTGTGCTCTTAATAAGCTCTGCCAGGCATGGGATTGTGTACAGGCAGTCCCCGAGTTGCAAACATTGGACTGACATATGACTCACACTTATAAACAGAGGCTATTATAAATAATAGGTAAATGGACCTGTTCCAAGTTACATACAAATTTAACTTAAGAACAAACCTACAGAACCTATCACATTTGTAATCAGGGATTGCCTGTAATCTTCTTGATTTTCTTCAAGTAACTTATCATTATATATGACACTTTCAGATCTTTAACACATCTGAAATTTCACTCCAGCATTCTTTCTTGAGATATGTGCCAATTACGTTGATACCATTTCTTAGTCAAAACATCTATTCCCCGCTGAGTTTGAAACACCATCCTGGCATATATTAAAGTCCTATACATGCCTTCTGGACTCTGTATTCTAGTTCATGAATCTAATAACTGATGTGGTTAGCTGGCACCTATTCTATGGCCCTCTTGTGGTTATGCCAGAGAGATCATCACAACTGCAGTGTTGTAGAAAGAGAAGGATCACATAAAGGAAAACAGATTGTCCTGGGTTATCTGAGAACTAATACCATCAGTGTATTTGCTCTAAAATCTCCCTTGGTGGGGAAATGATGCTACCTACATCAACAATGCATGTGGAAGCCATGTTTGTATATGATTGGTGAATGTGTCAGACCTACTGGAATTTTCTCGTTCATACTCATAAATAGATTACTTTTCAAATTTTCCTGAGTGTATCTTTACCCCTTAAATCTTGATTAGAAATCAGCTTTGAAGTCTTAATGTGGCCTTAGCTCTAGTGAAGGATTCATTTGGTATGGAGTTCAAATGATACTAATTTAAATAAATGAAAGAGAAACTAATGTAAATAAGTGAGATGTGAATTAGAGATAATTTTTAAAATAAAAATTAGTTTTCTAATTTTCAGAAACATATAAAAACTTGAATTGGTCAACAGATGCCTAATAACTAGAGTAATTTTGGTATTTACCTTGACCACTAGCTAAAAGAAATGCTAATAAATATAAAAACTTACATTTTTATTAATTATCAAAAATTTTAATTAAATATAAAGAGTTTTTATTCTTAAGCAAGTAAAATCCTCCTCTTGCAACCACTAAATGTTTTCACTAAGAAAACAATTTTGGATAAGCTACCATTGAATTAACTAGTAGTTTTCGTATTTATGAGATTTTATTTTAAGGCTTTTTGGCTTTCTGCTTTGAATTGACTCATATTGGGGTCAACCAGATGACCTTTCAATTCCTAATTCTAAATTTATCTTAGCATATAACGAGAACTGACCCCTGCTCTTTCCCACCAACCAATGGATATTCAATATTTAACATTTTAGTGAGAATTAGTTCAGGTGTAGAATACCCCATCCACAATTCTGAAATCTGCTCTGAAAACACTTGGATTTTTTCAACAAAAAACTCTAACCTGGTATTTATGCCCTTTATCCCTCTTTAAACATTTTATTGCATGAATATTTGCGTATTTTAGAGGGGCTTAAAATTTGTGTATTTTAAGGTCCACAAGCATCATTTTACCTTTCTCAAATGAAAAAAAAAAAAAAAAAAAAAATCTCAATTATAAAACACATGCTGGCCCCAGAGATTTCTAGTAGGAAATTATAGACCTATATTTGGGAGAGGTTCAGTGGAGGTTGCAAGCCACATTCTTTTTGTTACCATTATTAATGATGGCATTAAAGAATATGAATAGTGTCATTTATTGAGTACTTACTGTGTTTATAGGCACTGCTTTAAACTGAGAGCTTGAGGCTGTGACTCTTCACGTTGAGCTACATAACTGCTTGAAGGTAGAGCTGTGTTGTACACAGCTGGTAATCCAAACCAAGAATTCTGTTCCCGCCCTCCACCATTTATTTCTATATCTACTATTTGTCTGTGAGCTTTTTCCCTCACTTCTCAGGACCGTGCTTCATTTCCAACATTAGGTGTTCTTTGTGGAAAATGAGAATAATAAAACTTACGAAGGAACCCATGCATCATGTATTTTGATTGAGCTCCCTAAACCCTGTATCAGTTTCCTTACTTACAAAGTGAGGTTCAAACACCAGTTTTGTCCACTTCACAGGGTGATTCTGAGGCTCTGATGAGATGACAATATATTCTTAAGACTTTCAAAGGGTTTCAAAGGTAAAATGTGCTCTGTAACACATGATGCTTTGACTTCATCCCCCTAAAAATCTTCCCAAGACAAAGTATCTTGAATTCTAAAATATAAAAGTGACAGCCAATGTCCAATTCTCAATGTTCAGAGTTCTAAACAGAGGTTAGGCCACTGAGACCCTGAAAAGAAAAAGGGAAATTATGAAAGCCATGATGACTCTGAGCAGGGACTGTAATGTATCCCCCAACTCTCATGAATTTTTAGGCCAACGGTATCGTTTAGGAACCTGCCATCTTCCGAGAATGCCAATAAGCTTGCAGACCCGCAGTGGTTAAATCAATAGTTAATGATGTTCCTCATGTAATTTGAGCCTCTAGTTTGTTTATGCTAGACCAACTTTATCCATACTCCAAACAAATTATCTCTTATAATTACCAGCCCGAAGATAAATCTCTAAATGTTTTTCTGATGATAGTGCTGTGGTTGGCAGGTGTTAAGAGTGCCTCCCAGGGACAAAGATTGAAGATGAGCCTGTTCCCACAAATCCTTCAGGCAAGGATGTTTTCTATCCTGCTATGTGCAAAGGAGCCTTGTATGGTGCCCTGTTAATGAAATCTAATAGGCAAAGGTCATCTATCTTTACAAAGAAAAAATGCAAAGCTAGTATGTGATGAATGGGCTCCGTGGGGCTCAGTGGACAAGGTTTGGTGATAAAGCCCATGTTTAAACAGTCTGCGTGGTGTCTCTCTAATGTTTACGCCTTAAATATCCTCTCAGTGATGCTCCTTACCTGGTAGAATTATCAAGATAAACACTAAAATAAGCAGCCTTTGTGGTTTTGGTATTCTAAACCAAAGTGACTGACTGGTCATTGAATGTTAACATCAAGCCTTCACCACCACAGGAGTTTGCATCAGGAAAAAAGCCTTAGGTCTTTAACAAATCCTTTATACAAAGCTACCTAATGTAAATGTGCTTTTAAAGTCTCTTACAGAAAAAAAGTCTTAGAATCTGTATGTTTTATCACTGCTATCAGAAAATCTAAATAATGCACATAGACAAGGTTTTAGCCAAAAATTTATACTGTTTAGAAATGCAAGAGTAAGTGAAATCTGGAATTATAAAGAGTTAAATAAATCAAATATTGTTGAATTGAATCACTGCTGGTTTTAGAAGAAGTTACCAGTTCATTTGCTGTAGTTGTACTGCTGAGCTAAGAGACAGTTCAATAAATCAACTCAAGCTTGATGGATTCTTCAATTCATTGAAATGAGTGAGTGGAAGAGAAAAGAAATCTCTTAGTATTCCCTCTTTGACAAAAGGGTATGCAAAGAGCCTGAATGGATGAATGGTTGATTAATTTCGCCCGAAATTTTCTTGACAGCAGGAAATATGTTTTTGCATTACTCTGTTTGCCTGGGATTTATTTGGTAGAATATGAATTATTGCATGTAAATTTGTACCTGAGGCGATGCTGGCTCCTGGTGCAGTTCCTGAGTATGGGCCCTGTAATATTTTTGTGTGGTCTTGCGCTCCACACCCACATGTGCTGCAGCAGTGGCTAGACATGTCTGCTCTCACTGGTGTTAGTGGCACCAACACTGCCAGGGATTCAATATTGAGCTTGGTTTGAGTGCTCATCTGTACCTCTCACAGGAAAGGATGGAGCTCGAGGCAACCAACTGCCGAAGCTTGGTAATTCCTAGACTTGTCAACCTGGCAGCTTACTACTAAGTAGACTCTCACCTTTAAATAAGGATGAGAAGGCACAAGGTATCTCCCCATGCCTTCTATTTATAGTACACCTGCAAATGAGCATGTTTCTTAGTTTTATCTCATCGAGAAGGAACACAGCTGCACATGACAAGGCCTTAGCCACTGTGACAGCTGACCTCTGTGAGAACAGAAATAGGAAGAGTCTCTCTTCTGACCATCTCATACCTTCCCATGAGGTCAGCACGTGGAGGGAGAATGCTCACTGTATTGGGGCAGCAGGGGACACTTGCTTCCCATTAGACTTCTGCTGCCACATGCAGATGCTGGAGTGCTAGAAAGTGCAAGGAAGCCCCAAAATGAAGTCAAGTAAAAAGAAATGCCCTACTTTTGCCCCACTTGCTGTGGTCTGAATAATTTTGTCACCCCAAAATTCATTATGTCGAAATCCTAATCCCCCAAATGATTATGTATTAGGATGTGAGGGCTTTGGGATGTGATTACTGTATGGGGCCAGAGCCCTCAGAACAGGATTAGTGTCTTTGTAAAAGAGGCCTTAGAGAAACCCTGGCCTCTTTTACCAAGTGAGGACGCAGTGAAAAGGCAGTCTACACACCAGGAGGCCCTTGCCAGACACCGAATCTGTCAGCATCCCCGTCCTGCACTTTCGAGCCCCTAGAACTCTGAGAAATGTCGTCCTATTGTTTCTAACCACCCAGTTTATTGGTTATTGCAAGATCGGATGGTTATTGTACGTATGAGTTATTTACTTTCTGTCCACTTTTTTCCCCATGTAGTGGTTAACACTAGAACTTTCTTTCTTTTAGGTACTAGAACAAAAATTATCTATGACATAGGCACATCATATAACATTGTGCTTCCTTTTGCATTTTTTGCGTTTTTTAATATACATTTTTAAAAATGTGGATGGCTTTCTCTTGAAAGCCTCCCTCCACAGTGCTTATATTATTTCTGAAAAGAAATGTATTGAGGAATTCTCCCTTTAAAGTTTTTGAATATAGATACACGCATATACACAGACCCTACTGAGCTATGAGGCTACAAAATATTTTCATCAGCTATCCAAATTTGGCATCTCAAGTCTGGGTGTGGTGGTTCATGCCTGTAATCCTGGCACTCTGGAGGCCAAGGCAGGAAGATTGCCTGAGCTCAGTAGTTTGCGACTAGCCTGAGCAAGAGTGAGACCCCCATCTCTACTAAAAATAGAAAAATTAGCTGGGCATTGTGGCAGATGCCTGTAGTCCCAGCTACTTGGGAGGCTGAGGCAGGAGGATCACTGAAACCCAGGAGTTTGAGGTTGCTTTGAACAAGGCTGATGCCATGGCTCTCTACCCAGGGTGTCAGAGTGAGGCTCTGTCTCAAAAAAAAAAAAAAATAAATAAATCCAACTTGGCATCACATATTTTCTCCTTGGATTATAATAACAGAATGAGAAGTGATTAAAAGTAAAGATGTTAAGTTAAATAGGTTTCCTTTTATGTCCTTAGCAGATATGACACTCAACCTCAAATGAGAACAAAGGCATATGTAAAGGTACTAGAGCAGTGGTTCTCAACCTTCCTAAGGACGCGGCCCTTAGGCCCTTCCTAAGGTTGTGACCCTCAGGGTGAGAACCACTGTACTAGAACAAGGCTTAGAAACCTTGGGTCTCAGTTCCTGCTCCACCATTGAATAACTGTGTCTGGAAACATTCCTAAAGCTTCCTGAGCTTCAGCATTCTCATCTGTTAAATGGGTATCTCTAATTTTTATCTTACTGCCAGCCACAGAATAGGCGAATATCAATTAAAATTACTTTGGTCATATGTAAATAAGCCAGCATTTAGACATAAACTTTTTCACCTTTTTCTTTACTTTTTTCATAACGCTTAGGTTTTTATTGTTTGCACATTATCAACTTTAGTTCGATGACAGTTTCCTAGGCTGGGGCAGCCTAACAAGTGATCCTGAAGTTTCCCATGGTCAGTTGCTTCTGCTATTTTCCTGTCCTTGGCTTCTAGGAGTTGAGCAGTAGGTTCTGCAATTCTTTTGGTATCTCAGTGTTTTAATTGTGAGCTACCCCGGGCCTCGTCACTAGCTGTGACTAATAAGGAGGAAAAACAAAATCAAACAAAATCTTCCTCAGTAAAAGGTGGAGGACTTTTTTTCTAAATGTAAAAAGTCATGATTTGGAAGAAAAGATTTTCCCTTAAAAGTGGCCTCTGCTCCTGTAAATGTCTACTTATATTTTTTATAATCACCTAGTAGGTTTTCATAAGTTGTGGACTTATCTAATTTTTTGGTTGTGAGTGACAGAAATTCAACTAAAACTTGCGTAAGGAAAACAGTGGGCTAACTGGTCTGTTGCTAATCCAGGAGAGATGTAGCTTCTGATACTCTTGGGCTCAAACTCAAACCATGCTGCTGCCTCTTGCCTTAGTCTTTCCAGGGTCAGCTTCATTCTCAGAAGACTCTCTTCATGATTCCTGAGGACAGCTATGGGCAGCTCAAACTTATGTCATCCCAAGACCTCAGGATCTCAGAGGAAGAGGGAACTTCCCAAAACCCCTATGAAATCTCTTAGTAGGCTATCTCAAGTCACATACGATTCCTGAAACCAACCTTGTGGCCAAGTGGTTGGAGTAAAGTTTGGCTAAGCCTGCGTCATCTGCCACACCTAGAGGTCAGTTTGGGGATAAGGACAGCCCCATGCTAGCCACGTGCTGTGAGGAGAGTCCCTCCTCAAGAGAAAGGATGGTAGGCAGACAGAAATACATGTATCTATAACAAACTAAAACCTTGTTTATATTTCAAACTGAGTATTTATTATTTCTAATGTTCCAAGGACTGCACTAACATTTTATATGAATGGCCTCATTTAATCCTTTCCATAAACTAGTAGGTGTTATTTTCAGAAACGAAGGCTTTAAGGCTAAATTTCTCACCAAGAGTTGGCTAATGAGAAGTGGCATAGCTGAGATTCAAATATAATAAAAGTCTGACTCATTTGAGAGCCCAGGGATCTTTATTGCTTCAGTATATCACCACCTTTTTCCTGTAGAGTCAATAATTTTGAAATTTAAACATATTTTTGTGCTTGTATCACCTTTTCCTCACCCCCTAGTGTCTGAGTATTCTTTCATCTTAGAATTATTAAATCAATTTGAAGGGACCTTCCAAACATTTACTGACCCCTCATTTTCACAGAAGGATTTGAACACCGCCAAATCTAAAAACAGAAAAAGTAACTTGATTTCCCAGTGCCCAGACCTAATTTGCCATTCCAGTGAAAAACTTGAATTTCCTTCATAGAGGCCCTTCAACAAACACTGTTCTTTGATTATCAAACTACTACTATCCTGGGTGGTGCCTGTGGCTCAGTGGGTAGGGTGCTGGCCCCATATACTGAGGGTGGCGGGTTCAAACCTGGCCCTGGCCAAACTGCAACAAACTATACTATCCTTTTGGCTACAGGATTATTGAATTTTTTTGTTTGTTTCTCTATAAAGTTTTTTGAGAGTTTTTTTGTTTGGTTTTTTTTTTGAGACAGAGTCTCACTATGTTGCCCTCAGTAGAGTGCTGTAATATCACAGCTTACAGCAACTTCTAACTCTTGGGCTCAAGCGATTCTCTTGCCTCAGTCTCCCAAGTAGCTATTTTTTTGTTGTATTTGTCATTGATGTTTAGCTGGCCCAGGTGGGGCTCCAACCTGCCAGCCCCTAACCACTGTGCTACAGGTGCCGAGCCAGAGAGGCATTTTTTCTACAGCAGTTTCTATTCAGTAAGTCCGTGCTGGAGATTGGACAGTCATGTGTCTGTCAGGGATCTTTGAATGGGAGAAAATTGCTTTTTGTCCAAACTTACAGCCACATAGTCCTTTTTTGCTGGCCTTTTAGGATGAGAGTAAGAACAGAGTTGAGAATATGGAGGAAAATCAGGGAAATAGATAAATACAAGCAGACAGACATAGACATTTTCTAAATCATGGGCCCTGGCTTGGGGTCCAGAGGCTGCTGGAGGTCTGTTTCCCTCTCATTCAATTCATCGCAGAGGGAGCTGCCTGCCAGAGACGTGTTGGAAGCCTGGAGTAGCAAAGATGGATGCTCACGGAGCTTCACTAATGTGACATCTCAAGCCCCAGGAAAAACCAGACACAGACAAACTACACAACCCAGCACATTTTTAAGTTAATTGGGCCTGTTAACCGGAAACTATGGGGAACTGGGTTGCTTATCTTTGCAGTTGTATAAGAAATAAGGAAGCTTTATAGTTCCTTAACTATAAAATTAGAGCAAATAAAAGGCAATAAAATAGAATGATTCAAAACTCACATTAAAAACCAAGCCAAATGTGTGTGTTGGGGGGGTGGGCAGATTTCTTAGACTCGCTACCATGATAGACAAAGAGAAGATTACCTTTCCCCAGAGAAAGTGTCTAAGCACAGTTTTCTATAATGTAAATGCATGTGTCAAGGCTCTTCAGAGATTCAGTATTTGTTGGTGGTGGGGTTGGTGGGGCTGTCTGGGTATAAAGGTTGGACCCTTTTCT
Organism: Loris lydekkerianus; assembly: GCA_963574355.1. Lineage (NCBI taxonomy): Eukaryota > Metazoa > Chordata > Mammalia > Primates > Lorisidae > Loris > Loris lydekkerianus. The sequence continues at coordinate 10,794 of CAUYPK010017266.1, forward strand.
GCTAGCAAAGGTGGTTTGCTCTGGTCATTAACAAAATGTAATTGCAGGCCACTGCTCTGCTGCTGTATTCTCAGCTTGAAATCATTTTCTCTCTCATGTTAGGGTCCTGAGCTCCCACCCTCTCTGTGTGGTTCCTTTTTACAAAAGAGATGTGCTAAGAGTATTCAGCCTTCCAGATTCACTGTTAACATCATATCTTTTTGATTTTGGCTTCAGACTGGATGCCCCCTTTTTATGCCTTGGACAGTATTGGTTAATATCTTGCTTCCCAACATGTGGTACACAGACCAGCGCACAGCCACCACCTGGGGGCTTGTAGGAATACAGACTCTCAGGCCTCACCCTGACCTTCTGAATCAGGAACTGCAGTTTAATAAGAACCCCAGGTGATTGGTGTTGAAGTTAGCTAGTACATCTTGTGATTCAAAATCCTTATTTTTGAAGGGTAAGGATTTGAGGTTGTACATTTGCTTCTGATAGTGGAAACTTTCTTAATCAGCCTTCTTTCCACCAATGTTCTGAATAGTCATTGTACTTGGTAATACGTGCTGACTGATAACCCCGGCTGAACGCTCGCGACTAACTAAAAATTCTTGAAATGAACAGGTGTGTGCACACGAATTAGCCAAATTTAATGTTTACCAAGTATCAGCTGTGTTTGCTCCCACGCCTGTTTATATCCATTATATTAGTGGGTATAATTGCATAATTTTGAATAAACTCCTGAAGTAGAAATAAGATGGTTATTTCTAAGATTAATCCTTTGGAAAGACAATAAAATGTAGTAAAACATGCTCTCAATAACAATATGCTCTCAGATAGCACAATATAGCTGTAAAGAATAGTGGGGGAGGGGGGTAAAAATTCAGAAAGCGTCTGTGTTCAAATTTTTTTCACCTGTATCTAAGTTTTTGTTCCACATGAATGAAATCAAAACCAAATTGAAAGTTACATTTTACATGTATGATTTATGCAACAAAGAAATTGGAAAGCTCCTATAAACCCAAAGGCTTTGGTCCTACATGAAAAGATAATGCATGGATGCATAATTTTGTATTTGAATGCAAATAAAATTGCTATTTTATAAGAAGACGTTTCTTTTAAAGTTTTCCTCTTTAACAAAATTTTTAGTTAACTGTCCTAATCACATTAGCTTATATAAATAAAAATATACTGTACATGGAGTCCACTGTTAGTACAAAGTCTTCATATAGATACTGACCATCCCTGATTTATTTTAATAGTTCTCCTGCCTCTTAAACAGAATTGACTGAGCATCTTCTTTTATGCAGTAATGTTGCTGAGAAAGTTGAATGTAATCCAATTTATTTTTTAAGTTCACAAGACTCTCCTACTCTTATTCTGTAAAGCAGTGGTTCTTACTGGAGTGATTTTACCTCATAGGGAACATTTGTCAGTGTCTGGAAACATATGTGATTGTTACAGCTTGGGGAGGGAATTTGCCTTTGGCATCTAGTGGGTAAAGACAAGGGCTGCTGCTAAACATCCTACAATACACAGGACACTCCCCACAACAAGGAATTATCAAGCCCAAAATGTCAATAGTGTCAAGCGTGAGAAACCCTGTTCCAACGTTATTACTTTTTACCTTTTATGAAAAACTAAAATACTTGTAGATTTTCTTTGGCTGTATTTGGCTTGCTTATAGCTCTCCTATAAAGAACTCTTGTATGAGATGATAACAGTTAAAACACTACTGTTATTCCACCAGAGTGAGCCCAAGTGCTCGCTGCTTTGAAGGCAGCACCTGTAGATCATTCCTAATTTGTATTTAAAGCATTTTAGTGACCTATAGGTGGTAGTAATGGCAAAGGAAGTTTGACAGTTACAGCAGGGATTTGAACTTCTGAAGACTTCAGGGGCCAAAAAACAATCCCTCACATCGGCCTGAAAGAATGAAGATCCTCTATTTCCTGGATTGTTTAGATAGGATTATGTATTTTTAATAGATTAAACATAATTTTCATTTCATAAGCTTAACACTTTTATAGATTTGTTCTGCCATGTCTCTTTATAATACATTTCTTAATTGGGGTATAAACTATCCAAGAAAATAAAATTAACTAAATTACCTCATGATACTTGCCTTTCCCTACAACTACACTTGGTTGGCTGGAAATAAAATGGGGGTTGGGAAATTATCTGATGTAGGTGAGAGTGTGTGTGCAGTTGGCCTGTGCATGTGGCTTACACCTTCGTGCTTAATGGCTAAAGTGCCTGCCTGTGGGTTTGACTGCTCAGCACCCCTGTTCTGGGAAGTGAGTCTTACACACCACCCCTGTTGTAACCGGTACTGCATCTGTGTCTTGTGGTCTTTCCAATCCACCTCAATGGTTTTGCCCAGGACTAGGCTCTCAACCCAACTGGGAACAGGCAGAGTTCTTTCTTCAGGGTTTTCAGACTCAAGACCACAAGGAAGCGGGCCATGATGTCATTTGTAAGGTCTCCATGGCGATGCTGCAGGTGCCTGCGTTTCCCGCTGTGGGGAGGATGCCATTTGCAGGAGAGCCAGGAGACCAGGATGGAGAGGCAGGATGGCCTCCACACTCCTGCTCACCCTTCCCCTTCCTCCAGCTTGTCCTTGAGTTCTTCTTGCCTTCTTCAAGAACATTCCACACATCCTTCCAACTTTCTCTTTGCTTAATCCAATTACAATTAAGTTTCTCTGACTTGTGACTGAGAGTCTCTTGACCATGCAGTGTCCTTACTTGAAAAGGAATTCCACAAACTCCCCATACACAGACATCTCCAAACAAAAATAAAACCACAAACCCCAGAGAGTATCTGTTTTTCAGGAGGGGGTTTCTGGTAATTAGCTTAGATTGCAACAAATGGCACACACAGACTGTTGGCTCTGCATGTGTGCTCCAAGATTGGTGTTTACCCTATTATATTCCAATTTAAGAATGTCATAAAGTTTATTAGTGAGCGAATGGAAACAGGAACACATAAATTGGTGGTAAGAGGTGTGCGCCTTGATGGATAGATTTTTTTTTTTTTAGACTTCAAAAAAATTAATTACATCCACTGTGTGGCTAGCAAAGGGGGCACAACCATATTCCCCACTTAAACTTGGTGATGGTTGCGTATTTTTAGCAAATGAGTTGTCAGCAGAAAGGCTTCATTAGACCCATCAGGATATCTGCCCATGAAGAACGAATCCCAAACTACTGACAGTTTCCTTGAGCCAAAATGATGAAGCACCTCTGACAAGAGCCATATTGTGCTCCCCATGTGAGGAAAGTGAGGAACAAAAGAGACAGTTTGATCTTCATTTGGTCAGGTTAATATTGACACAGCTCAGAAGAGTCAGAAGTGGGTATCTCGTCCACATGCAACAACTGCTCAGCTGGAGACCTGCCCGGTGTTTTCCATAAATCAGTAAGGGGAACTCAGAGAGGAAAGAAAGTCTCCTGTTTTCTTGAAATGGTTGTTTAAACTATTATAGATGATTTATTTTTACAAAGGAAAATAAAGGCATGAATGTTCAGGGTTGTGGCTCAAAACAAGCCAAAATAGTCTGCTATTGTTACTTTTATTCGGGAGCTAGGGTGTTGCCCAAGTTCTACCATTTCAAAAACAAAGCATGACTAACTTGTGGGTTTTCTATTAAGCCTGTGTCCTGAATTGTTCATTTCCATACAGGAATCCTTATGAACAGTCTAGCACTTTCCTCCCCAAGTCCTTAAATCCATCCTGTGGAGGAAGTTTTGATGACTGTGAGTCTGTCCTTAAAGAAAGTGTAAATTAGGCTGAGCTGGTTAATAAAGTGATGACTTGTCTTCAATTGGTGTGAAAATACCCTATTCAAGTATTCAATCCATGATTGACCATTCCCAAGAGTCTGCCTGGGACTGGTCCTCTGTGAACTATGGTAGTCAAGCTTTGATTTCCAGCCCCACTTTCTGATGGCTGGGCCTTCTATAGAATGGAAACAGTGAGGATGACCAGGATGTGTGTTTTAATTCATGTCTAGTGGCAAGGATGTGGCTCGTTTATGTATAGTGACAGGGAGAATCAATACTAAACAGAAGTAAATGGAGTAGTTCACTTAATTCAGGTCAGCCTGAAATCAGGCCACATCATTTCAAGACATTTTTAGCCTTGCTTTCAGATGAATTATCTCCCAGCCAATCTCCATCAATCCCTCTCTCTCCGTTAATAGTATATTTAGGTAATAAATATTTGGTCTATGACATGAAAGCAATGATTTTCAATTTTCAATAAACATGTCTCCTCTGTTCTTGAATTTTTTCAACCCAAATGAGGACCTTACAAGAGTTACTGCTTGAAAGACTCTTGGTTTTTCCATTCACACTTATTACATGCTTGACCTAAATGGAAGCATGTGAAGCTCGTTAACACTATTATAGTTGTCTTTGATAGCTGTGCCTTAACAAGAAGACTTTACTCTTGGCTTCTCCTACTAAGAAACCTGCCAATCGGGATTAAAAACAAAACAAAACAAAAAAAACCTCCTTAGTGTCCCTACTCCCCTCTGGCAATACTAATTCCTGGTTTTCTATGAGCTTTTGAGTATAAGAACCTTTATGTTGGAAGCATCTTTAGATAAGGAACTTTTTACATACTGAATGGCAAAGTAGGCTTCTTCCATTGTTTGTGTATCTAAGCTACCAGAGCAAGAAAAGCTACACAGGGATAATTCTGGATAACCAATGATTATGCTACGTCTGCTGCCTTCTCTGACCCTGCCCTGCGTACACATGCATGCCCAACTTCTCAAAAGTACATGTTACTGCAAGAATGTCATTCTATTTCCCCTTATAAAAATTTCTAGGGACTTTCAATTTAAGTCTCTTACATTAATTAATGTAGGTTAGAAACTAGAAATTGATTACAAAACATGATGATATTGAATCTTTAAAAGTTGTAAGGGGCACATTATTATTGGCGATTGTCAAAATCGAGGATGTGGCTTGCTTGTGAATAGTGACAAGGGAGGATCAATACTAAATAGAAGTAGAGTGGTTCAAAATGATTTTTTATTAAAAGAAAAACTGATCACCAATAATTATCTTTGGTAATGCATTTTCTCATTCAAGGGTAACAGAATTTAAAATGTGGTCTCTGAAGTCAGACTAACCTGGGTTAGAGGCCCACTTTTCAGGAATAAGAGCTCTGTGACATCAGTTATGTAGACTTGTAAAGCCACCATTTTCTCAATGCAGCACAGAGATCATATTGCACATCGGGGCATCTTAAAGTTTAAATGAAATGATGCAAAACATTTAGTAGAATGTTTAATGCAGAGACAGTGCTTAGTCAAATTATGTCAGGCAATATACTAGTGATTTAAATGAAAATTGACATATATGTTATATATTGTAGTATTTTAAATTTTCACAAAAGGGCTCTCTTTTTAGCTGTAAAAACTGATTAATATATACTGTCTGACTCTATTTTCAAAATACGTATAGTAAAGTTTTAATAAGTGCAGTGAAGTTTTTACTACTAAGATGTCTTAGCTATTGCATAAAAATAGAAGCAATAGAGTGCAAAAAATGTGCCGTCTGGGAAAAACATGGCAAATATCTTTGCTTGCCAATTAAGGAGTGTATGAAAATAGAATAAATAAAATCTCTTAATTTATGCATTTTGTGTTCTCATAAATCATTTTCCTGTCAAAATTATTAGACTTTATTATTGCTGAATATTTTAAACATCATAATGAAAATTTGGTAGCATAAATCATAAAGCTTTCAGTTAGAACATTTGTGTACATGCCTCAGCATTTTTCTTATATCTTGGTTAAAAAAAATAGCCCTCCATCTAGAAATGAATCCATGCCAAGTATAAATGTCAAGCTATACTCTTAAATTTCAATAACTCAGCAATCCAGGTTGGCCACTGCACTTGTAAGGTAGCTGTGGATTTTTAAACACTATTTCTAACACTTCACTATTTTCAAAAATGGAACAGTACAAACTTGTGTTTTAATTTTGGTACCAATTTTTATCTTCAAGCATACTTTCTACAAGTGTTACCTACTCACTTGATTTTTTCCATTTCCTGCAAGAAGGGAAAAAAATGTCACCTGTGTATGTATAACAAATCTGGGGATCACTTGTCCTTGACATTAGGAAATGATTTATTTTTAATAAATTTATTACCATTTTAATAAATTTATTATTTAATAAAAGCCTTACTCAATATATATCATTTGCAATTTACAAGAGAAACAACTGCTCTAGGTCGCGTGTGTAGCCCAGAATGCCCAATCTAACTGTCAGGAGTAAAATCCACTGAAGGTCATATGGCACTGTAGGGTCAAACAGTAGAAGAGATGCAAAAGACTTGATTGAGATTTAGCTAAAAAAAAAAAAAATCCATCACACGATTTTTTGATGCTTTAAAGCTATTGTTTGTATAGTGGCAAACAGATCATTCACTGAGTCTAACTTGGAATTAAGAATAAATAATCTGTTAATGAGGTAAACACTGCCTCATCCATGGGTTTTCTTTGTATCATACATCGTTTTTAAAAATGACTTTGGTTCATATTACACTTTCTGCAACTTCTTCTATCATCTCACATCTAGGAATTTTACATGTGAATCACTTAAATGCCAAGAAGATGTGTGTGATTATCATTTGAAAGTTCACATATAGTATAAAGAATACAAAGCAAAGAATTGTAACATGAATAACCAGTCCTCATATGCAGATTTTTGCAAAATACACTCTGTGAGTCACATTAATCCCTTGAACCTTGAGAAAGACCTTTTGATACTTTAAGAACCAGGAAAGGAAAGAGACCTGTTTATTGTCTATTACCTGCCAGACACTGGGCTAGGCTTTTATGTATGCTCTTAATCCCACAGCAGCCCTATAAGGTGAGTGGTTACAGAAGAGGAAACTAAGGCGTAGAGAGAGGAAGTAACCCACTCAAGTCACCAGGCTAGTGAGTGGCGGAGGCAGGGTTACCCTCAGGTTCTGTTGACTCCTATGTCTCTACTAGAAGCCTTGGACACAGCACCCTAAAATAATGGAAAGACACTATAAGATTTTAGATTAGTACTTTGCATTAGCAAATTGGTTAAATTATAAAAAGTTTAGTATCAGTGAATCTCAGTGTTCATTGTATATTAGAATTCAATGCATATGGTTTGACTACATACATATAGAGATGAATTTCTATTTTTATGTGATTATAGAAATTATCTTTCACTTAACACTATATCATGAATGTTTCCTTGTTAACATTAATTATTCTCTGATAGCATGGTTTTTAATGGCAGTATAATAGTCCTTTGTATGCCTATTCCATAATTTATTTAACCATTTCTCTATTGCTGAATATGTTGATTTGTTTCCAAGTTTTAGTTATTTTATTTCATCTCAGCTCATTTCACTTCATTTCATTTTATTTCATTTTGAGATAGGGTCACTCTGAAATAAAGGTTGCAGGGCAGTGGTGTGATCACAGCTTATTACAGGTGTGTAATAAGCTGTCATTTCAATCTTCCAAGGTGCTAGGATTACAGGCGTGAGCCACTGAACCTGACCTTAGTTATTAAAATAAAGATCTAGTGAATAGCTTGGTCTGCAAACCTTTGTATATAAATCAGATTATTTCTTTAGAATATATTTCTAAAAAAGTATATGAGAGTGCCTATCTGGAAAGATTTACCAATAATAAGAAAAAATGAAAATTTTTCTTATCAAGGAATTTCTTTGATTAATGAGTTTGGGTATATTTATTGGCCATGTGTATTCCAATTATAAATTGTCTCCAACTGTTTTTCTACTGGTTTGTCTACTTTTTCTTTATTGATTTATACAGATTTTACTCTTGAGGACATTAAACCCCTCCTCCTCCCAGTTTAAAAAAAAAAAGCAATTGTAAATAATAATAATAATGGAAAGTGTTTAGTTCATTTTAAGCAGGGCAGTGTCATTATTAGATTTACATTTTGAGAAGCTGCCTCTTGATGCTGGATAGAGAATTGATAACAGCAGACCAGCAGTGAAACTGCAGCTGGAGTCAGGAAGAGGTAGCAGTGGCTGTGGCTGGGACAGGTGGGGATGGAGTGAAATTAGGGAAGTGTCTAGACTGGAGATTTGCTTAAAGGCAATGATAATAGGATTGTCTGGTGGGTTATGAGAAGAGTGAGGAGAAAAAAGAAATTAAGAATAATTCCTAGACGTTAGGCTTTCATGACTGGGTGAATGGTGCTGGAATTTAATGAAACAGAGGAAGCTGAGGAGGAGGTGGCTGCATTTAATTTGAGATGTTTCTTAGACAGCTACCCGGAGATCTCACATGGGCGTAGATTCCACTGTCACTGGCAGATGGACGATTTTAAAGCCACTTGACTGGCTGAGGTCACCAAGGAGAATGTAGAGAAAGAGAAGGAAACAAAGTCAAGGCAGTGAGAGGGTGGAGGCTAAATAAGGAGACGCGACCAGCACAGGTGACTGAAAAGCAGTGAAGGCGTGGAGGGAAGGCAAGGAGTGTGGGGTCGGGACGCTGAGGGAAGTCAGGGTTTCCCTCAGAAAAGAAAGAGGGCTGACATCATGGGACACTGCAGAGAAGTCAAACAGGGTCAGAACAGGAAGGAGATTTTGGACCTGGACCCCTGGAAATGATTGGTACTTTTAAGAAGAGCAATTTCAGTGGAATGACAGGGCCATGATGCACTTGACAGGACGGTTTGATACGCAGAAGGTGAGGGAGTGTGAGTGATTTAAGAAGAATACACACATTCATGCACTCAAGTGTTTACAAGTCATTATTTCAGTCTCTGCTGTTGCACATGCTGCGCTGAAAGCTACCAGTATGTAACATGAAGATGAAATTTCTTCAGAGCAACAGAGGAAGTAAAACAGGATTTTGAAAGAAGGAAATTTTCCACTGCATTTGCTTGTGTACTTTCACCACGAGTGTAGTAAATCTACTGAACACTACATCACTATCATCATTTCGGTTTTCATTGAGTTCAAGTAAAGCCGTATCATTTCTGTTTCCTTGCCCTGGGTTTCCTGATCATCAACTTTTTTAGTGCCCTTGGTACCTATACCTTAGTTTTTGGCTAGGAAATAACAAAGCCTTTTTCTCCTCCACGTTTCCGGGCCTTCCCACTCCTTCCAAAACTAGGAATTACTCAGGCAAAAATGATTAGTGACCCCTAAAATGTTTAATAATTGACTCCTTGGAACCACTAGTGACAAAAGGCCACATCAGGGAGCATTTGCCATGCTTCCTAACTGGGGAGATTAGCTCAAGAATTTGCCAATCAATTCCCAATTTCAATGCTTAGTAAATTCCTAAATTTCATGTAGCAATTATAAGCTGGGGTCATACATGCAGAAGGTGTGTGGGGCTGGGGTGGTGGTTAAAAGGTTAAAAGGGGGACAGTCCCTTTATTTTCTAAAGCTTTAGCAAATTGAGTGGAAGATATATCCATATGTATGTATACAATTTTTAATTTAAGGTGGGAGAAAACATTTGGGAGACATTTGAGCAGATTAACAAATAGTATTTGTATACGTGTAACTAAAACAGTAATTTATCAGGTAGAAGGCAGCTGGGGGGAATAAAATGCCAACCTGGGTCTACAGTTGGGTTGTGTGGATGATGAAGTGCTGTTTATTCAGGGCCAGCCTAGCTTGTCAGCAACACAAGAACCATTGCAGCACATGACTCCCTGTGTAGCTAGAAGACAATAATAAATTATCTCCTATGCAAACAGCACCGGCATAAAAGCAGAACAAATATACTCTCCCTCCCGGAATCCTGAAGATTCTCACTCATTCCCTTGTTCGATTCTGTTTTAAACATGAAAGTCTCGACGTTATCCTAAGGCCAGTAAGATCAAATCCGGTTTGGACAATTTTGTTAGAGAGGATCGTTGTCGACCGTCTCTTTTGCAGTTACTGTGAAATGTCTTTTTGTTTCTCTGACACGCCTAGATGAATTCACATAGCTTTCCATTTTATCAATACTTCATTTGATCCTGTGGAATTTGGGATCACCCAGAGGAAAACTGAGACAGTGTTACCTAAAGGAACTAGATCGCTTAAAAGATATGCTGGAAATACAGATTCTTGGACCTAGTCTCTGACACACTAAATGAGAACCCAATGCAAATCAGCCCAGAAATACATACTCCATGGTGACTTTTCAGATGAGGCTAGTTTGAGGAACGAGAAGCTGAGGATGTGAGACAGTGCAAGTCCTCTAACAGCATTGAGAGAGTCCAAAGGACTGGTTCACGGGGTTTCAAGGGCTAACAGATATATTTTAGAAGTTTATATACATAATAAAGAAGTATTTGCAAAGGAAAATTGTAAAGCTTTACTATGCTGAAGACTTTAGTTACTGGAGAAAAGATCTAGGTAGATATTGTCCATTGTTGTCTTTCTTTGGAGCTATACCTTCTCTGGCAAAAAGTTCATAATGGCAAAAAGTGCAGCACTGAGGTTCTTAATCGGTCCCCAGTGATAATATGAAATGTTAGTGTCATCTACTGAATGCACTCTGTGTGTAATATGAGGTTCAGTGGGGAAAAAAGCTCATTCTAAATATCGACTTTTAGTAGAAGTAGAAAAAGTGGGTGAATTAGCTTTTTAATTTTTAAAAATATCTACTTCAAGATTGTTACTGTGTCATCTGGGAAATAAATAAGAAGCATTAAAGCTGACGGTACTTTTTGGGGGAACCCATGCTTTCAAAGCTATTATATTTGAACTACTTAAATGTCATTACTAAGACAGGACATCGATCCTTGGTGTTTGTCAGCAATAGATCCTAAGACGGTTTGTGGATTCTCATGCGCAATTCCTCATAACTAAAAAAGGGAGAGTGGCCTCAAAAGATACCTGATGAAAGTGGCTGTCACAGAGCAGACAGTAAAGCCTCCTGGAGCTGCAGAAGCTGGGGATGAGTGGGCCCACCCATTTGCCCACTAAGGGCCCTCGCTGACCTTGAGATTCAGTTCAGCAGCATTACAAAGTCTGTGTATTCAATTACAAGAAGGACTTCACCTAACAACCACAATCAGTATAACATAATTCTTTGTACCCTCACTGAATCCCAAAAAAAGAAAAAAGTCAAAGTATGTGTATTATGGTGTTTGAACTGACTGGTAAATAGTCTAAGCCAGAAAAATCCAGTCTGCAAATGTCAAAGAATAGATTAATGAGGGCATGGAAAATCTGCAACTTTCTTCACTGTTCACGTCTTCACAGTGGCTATCGTAGGAGAAGCATGTGGTACACATTTTTTTTCTTTTCTTTCTTTTTTTTTGGCAGTTTTTGGCTGGGGCCAGGTTTCAACCCTCACCTCCAGTATATGGGGCTGGCGCCCTACCCCTTTGAGCCACAGGTGCTGCCCCTCTGGTTCACATTTCTGTGTTGCTCTAGCCCAGTGTCTTTAACCTTTTTCATCTCACAGTACACTTGGACCTATAGTTACCCTTCCATGGCACACTTAAATTATGTTGATCAAAAACCAAAAAAGACTTAAAAAAAAAATATGTACTTACTGTGCTTTGAACTTCTTTTGAAAATAATTTAATTAGTGATGTTTAAAAATGTTTGTGGCACACTTAAGATCCTCTCATGGCACACCAGTGTGCCTGAGCTCACTGGTTGAAAATTACTGCTCTAGTATCTTGCCTGCAGCAGACATAATTCTGATTGCTTCTCCAATCAGAAAAAAAGTGAACAGAATTCTTTAAATCCCTTGAGTGTACCGCATGGCAGTTTTCATCAAGTAGCACAAAAGACTAGCAGTTGATTATAAGCAGTGATCACACGTGTGCTCTGGTACATATGTATGATGTATGGACACAATGACAAAGGAGTACAGATTATGTAGCATTGGCTGATTTTGTCTACGTGTCTCTCTAGTCATGTACCAAGCACTTCTTGAACAACTAATATGCACCAGGCATTATGTTAGGGGCCAGCGTGTGGTCTTTACTGTGCTTCTTTAAAGAAGAGAGACAGCCATGTAGTAAAGTGGGTCTCATTGCAGCTACTAAAACTCAAGAGGCCGGGGCGTTTTCTGTGAATACTGTCAGCTACCTGCCTGGGTGTTCCGAAGTAGTGGGTGTCCTTTCTGCAATTATTCATCCCTCTTTAGCTGCCACACAGAGCAAGCAAAGCTGATATCCAAGCTCTTTGTAAAATCTCCCAAATTTCTACACTGGAATAAAGACTACTCAGTAAACCCAGCTAAGTTCATTCCTAGGAATTTCTGCCCAAAGTTAATAATAATCATTAGAAAACAAAATTATAGAAAAGACCAGTGATTCCCTCCTACTTTGCTAGTGATACTGTGATAATAGCAGACATTCCTACATAGATCTTATAAGTGAAAGGAGGGGAAAATATACTTTGCAGAGTAACTATTTGAATGAATATCTTAGGTAAAATTGTTTAAGATATTTGTTCCTTATCTAAGTTATTCTTAATAATAATGACAAAAACTCTTCCCTTCCTCATAATGGGAAAACAAGCAAAGTGTATTTTAAGCCACAGCATGAAAATTTCCCAACCTTCTCAAAGCAAAATGTTTATTTCACTTTCCTGTAATAATTAATATCTGTCCTAATATATCATAAAACTGGACAGATTTGTGGCAAAACCCCCACAGCTGGGAAGTCTGACGTTAATATCAAGTTTTCTTTTGTTTCAGAATTGTCTGTTTCACAGCAATATCACCAGTGATTTAAAAGCATTTACAGACAAGTTTGGTTTTGACGTCCTCATCCTGTTTGCCAGCAGCCTGTCAGAGGAGCAGCAGCCAAAACGACAGCTTGCTGTGTACTCTGAGAACTTAGAGCTATGCAGTCAGGTGAGCTCTTCCTCCAAGCCTGGAGGTTTCATGAAACCCTAACCGTCGGCTCTCAGAACATTCAGGGCAAGACAGGAACAGATTGATGGCTTTTAAGAGATCGGCGGCTATATGAGGTGGCTCACACCTGTAATCCTAGCACTCTAGGAGAGGCCCAAAGGGGAGGATTGCTTGGGGTCAGGAGTTGTAGACCAGCCTGAGCAAGAATGAGTCTCTACAAAAAATTGCAAAATGAGCAGGTGTAATGGTGTACACCTGTAGTCCCTGCTACTCAGGAGGCCAAGACAGGAAGATCACTGGAGCCAGGATTTTGAGGTTACAGTGAGCTATGATGCTGCCATAGCACCCTAACCTGAGTAACAGAGCAAAACTGTCTCACAGAGATCAAGAGAGAGAGAGAGAAATTGGCCCAAGAGACAGGGTCTTAGAGACTTTGAGTTTTAGGAAATATTGGGGGTATTTTGCATACTGGGCCTTTTTTAAAAGCTACTCTCATGAGCATTTCTCTTCGGGACTGAATCCATAGAGTGAAAGATCAGATCTTTCTCACCTGAGTAGGGACGAGTCCTCCTCTGGGTTCTGTTTTCTTCAATGTTTACTCCCTGGTGATACTTGACCAGGGTTAGCCCCTGTGTCCTGTGTTTAGGAACTGGTGATCTAATATACTAATCAGAGATAGTTTGCCTCTAGGCACTAAAACTCTAGGTAATTAGTTGGATAGTCTAGGTTGATAGCTGAGTTTTTTTAACCCAAGGTCTAGGAAATAAGAAAATGAATGAATTAGACTCTCCATGCATCCAAGGGTGGCTAGAGGCAAAGTCTCTACCCGTTTCTTTCTACATCCTTCTTTCTTTCCTCCAACAACTCCATCTTGTCTCCCTTGACTCATGGCTTTGTGTTCTGTTAGGCTTTCTCAAGGCCATCAAGGCCAAACATAAGACCCCTGCTCCTGCCATGGGCACATTTCGCTCTTGCGTCTCTGGCCCACATGCATGATATCAGCAGCCTATGGCATTTTCAGGGCTTTATTCTGTAATTTGTTTCAAAGCTAAATTTCATCTTTGGTCACTGGCTTCCCAGGGATAAAAGTTAGGTCTCCTAAGCCCCTAGTATGGTGGTTTTCAAATTACCCTTAGCAGCAGAGCCCTTTTTCAAACCTAGCTGAAAATGGATTCATTAAAAATAGACAAAAGTAGAAGAGAAACCACCACCACCCTCCCAAGCCCACTCCACACTAGCAAAAGCTGAAGGCAGTTCCTCTCAATCTGGAGCCACACAGACAGGGCCAAGACCCTGTGTTCAGAACTCAGGCTCCCTCACTTTTTGAATAAGTTATTTAACTTTCCTCTGTTTTTGTTTTCTTATAAATAAAGTAGGAATAAAGAGAGTCCCTGCCTTGTGCTATCAGAGAAATACTGTGAGGATTAAAGGAGATAATTCATGTAAAACCCTTAGAAACATACCTGGCATGTGAACGCACTCAAGAAATGTTAATTATTATTGTTGTGATGGTGCACCCTGTGGTGGTGGTGGTGGTGGTGGTGGTGATTGTTATTTTTATTTTTACTTACACCAATCCAGGGGGGCCATTTCAAAGTCTCAGTGAGGGAAAATACTCCTAATATTTCCTTGAGATCAGAGAGCCACACCCCGCTTCTGGCCTGGCACTGACCCTCCTCCCAGGACCCCTGGTCTCTTCTGTCTCTGTGTCCCCTGGGGCAGAAAGGGACAGTGGGGGCCTGGCACTCTGTGGGCTCCTGATGCCTTCTTTGCCTTTCCTACCTTCTCTTACCACATGAGGTCGTCAGAGGTTAAAGCAGACCTGGCTGCCTGACCCTGGACGGAAGCCTCTCTCCTGCCCACTTCTCCTCATTCCAACAGTTTGCTCATAGTTCTTGTTGGGGACCAGCTCTCTCTACTTTTTCAGAAACTTAATTTACACTCCTCTTGAATGATATCATACTACACAGAGGAAAGAAGTTAGGTGTTGGGTGGCCAATATGAGATCAGAACTGGGCTGTGGCTCTTTGCCTATAATTTTCAGGAGCCACTGAAATTGAGTAGCAATTTGCAAAGGCAATTTGATAGGATTGGAGAAAGGATTGGTGTTGTATTAAGTGGGACTTTTCATGTTTCATGTCATACAGTTCTCCATTGTTTCAAGGTTTCATTTTAAACAGATAAACACAGGTTAATTTTATGTTTTAAAAAACTAAGAAAGGAAAATTGCCAAGTGCAGAGACTGAGTACTCACATGAACCCCTGTGCCTCCCAACAGATTTGCTGTGAGCTGGAAGAGTGTCAGGACCCCTGCTTGGAACTGGAGCCCTGTGATTGCGGCTGTGATGAGATCCTGGTGTACCAGCAAGAGGACCCTTCGGTGACTTGTGATCAGGTGGTTCTCCTTGTCAAGGAAGTCCTCAACAGGAGGTGTTCGGAGATGGCTTCCAACAGCCGGACGTCCTCAACAGAAGCCGTGGCAGGCAGTGCTCCCCTCTCCCAGGGATCTTCTGGGATTATGGAGCTGTATGGTTCTGACGTAGAGCCTCAGCCCAGCTCTGTGAATTTCATAGAAAACCCTCCAGATCTCAATGATTCTAACCAGGCTCAGGTGGACGCCAACATAGACCTCGTTAGCCCAGACAGTGGGTTGGCCACCATTAGGAGCAGCCGTTCATCTAAGGAGAGCTCAGTTTTTCTCAGTGACGACAGCCCAGTTGGAGAAGGAGGTGGGCCTCACCATAGCCTCCTTCCAGGGCTTGACTCCTATAGTCCCATCCCTGAAGGGGCAGTAGCAGAGGAGAATGGTCGGTCTGGAGAACCCAGTGAACACTTTGACCTCTTCAACTTTGACCCAGCTCCTATGGCTTCTGGGCAATCCCAACCATCTTCCCATTCTGCAGACTACTCCCCAGCAGATGACTTCTTCCCCAACAGTGATTCATCAGAAGGACAGCTCCCTGCTGGGCCTGAAGTGCTTGATGGGCTGGGGATCAACATGTGTAATCATTCATCCAGTTCACTTCTGTCGGGGCCTGGCAAAGATAACCTTGTGGAATTTGATGACAAGTTTGCTCAGAGACAAGAAAGTCCTAGAGATAACTTTGAAAGAAATTTGAGCTTGACAGGTTTTGTGGGAGATAATTCTCCTTCACCAGAAAGGCTAAAAAATATTGGAAAGAGGATCCCACCAACACCTTTGAATAGCTTTGTAGAAAGTTCACCATCTACTGAAGAACCAGACTCGCTCTATCCAGAAGATACAGCTCAAAAAACAATCAACACAGGTCACACAGGGCCACCTCAGACCCGTGCACGGTGCAGCAGCTGGTGGGGTGGTTTGGAAATTGACTCCAAAAATATTGCAGATGCTTGGAGTTCTAGTGAACAGGAGTCTGTCTTCCAAAGCCCTGAATCATGGAAAGATCCTAAGTCAAGCTCAGTTGATAGAAGAGCCTCAGATTCTATATTTCAACCAAAGAGCCTTGAATTCCCAAAGTCAGATCCTTGGGAGCCTGAATTTGGTCAGCCAAAACTAGGTAGCAATGATAATCAAGACCCAAATGAAGAAAGCTTGCAGCTTCAGAACCTACCCACAGAGAAATCGCATTTGCCAGATGCTTCTCCCCGGGGAACAAACCACCTGATAGAAGACTTTGCTGCTTTGTGGCATTCAGGTCACTCTCCCACAGCGATGCCTGAGCCATGGGGAAATCCTACAGATGATGGTGAACCAGCAGCTACAGAAGCATTCTCAGGCTGGAGTGCCTTTGGTAAAGAAGATAATGATGAAGTTTTAAACAATACCTGGAATCTGCACCCAACCAGTGGTGAGAAACCTTCTGTGAGGGACCCCAATGAGTGGGCCATGGCAAAGAGTGGGTTTTCTTTTTCTTCAGAAGACCTACTGGACAATTCACCCGGTGAAACAAAGAATGAAGCCGCTCCAGAAATGTGGGGCAAGAAGAACAAGTCTAGGGATAATGTCCTAGCACCTGGAAATCCCAGTTCTGATCTGGGTCACACGTGGAATAGTTCTAAGCCACCAGAGGCTGATCCAAATGGTTTAGTAGATCCCAAAAGTAGGGGGAAGGTGTATGAAAAAGTAGACTCCTGGAACCTTTTTGAGGAGCATTTTAAAAAAAGAGCATCTGATGTCCCAGCTCCTTGGGAAGATTCCTTCTTATCCTACAAATGTTCTGATTACAGTGCATCCAACATGGGAGAAGATTCAGTCCCTTCCCCCTTGGACACCAACTACTCCACCTCTGACTCCTACACTTCACCAACATTTGCTGGAGAGGAGAAAGAAACTGAAAGCGGGCCAGTGGCTAAAGAAGAAGGTTTTGAGTCAAAAGATGCTAACTCTACTGCTCAGGAAGCCGAAACGTCTCCTCTGTCACCGCGGCAGCCACCTAGAGATCGGATCAGTTCAGGGCCGGCGAACCTGGACATGTGGGCTTCGCCTCATGCAGATAGTGTCTCAGAAACAAATGCTGCCCACAACCTGGATAAAAATTTACTGAAGACAGAGCACGCGGATGGTAAGAGCATCTCCACAGAGGACGACGTGGGGGAAAGCAGCCAGTCCAGTTACGACGACCCCAGTATGATGCAGCTTTACAACGAGACAAACCGGCAGCTGACGCTTCTGCACAGCAGCACCAACTCACGGCAGGCGGCCCCCGACTCGCTCGATTTGTGGAACAGAGTGATTCTGGAGGACACGCAGTCCACGGCCACCATCTCAGATATGGACAATGATCTGGACTGGGATGACTGCAGCGGGGGTGTGGCGATCACCAGTGATGGCCAAGAAGAAGGATACGTGGCCGATGGCTCGGAACCAGATACCCGGTTTTCAGTGAGACAGCTGGAACCCTGGGGCACGGAGTATCAGGAAGGTAATCAGGCAGACTGGGAAGCCCCTGCCTCTGCTGAGCACCCTAGGGACACCACTCCCAACCAACCCCAGGAGCTGAATGAGAAAAGTGGACAGCTGATTGCCAACAGCCTTTGGGATTCCGTCATGAGAGATGAAGACATGTCCTCACTCATGTTAACCAGCTCATCAGATGTTACAGTTTCAGAACAAAGCAAATTACCTCCTGAAATGACCAGCCTTGCTGCAAATGCTAAGGGTGCTTGCCCCCCAGATGTGCCGGAAGCCTCTGGAACCAGTGAGTCAGGAGCACTTACCCCTCTTCTGGACCTCCAGGAAACACCGAGGGAAACCCTGCAAAGTGATATGGTATCCTTGGCGACCATGCTTGAGAATCCAGGGCATTTTGCATGGAAAGGTCGTAGCTATGGACAAAGTGAGAGTGAGGAGGAGGCCAGCAGAGCCACTGACAGGGGCAGCCCCGAGGAGGAGGAAGCCTTAGGTCCTGGGGTGGGTAGCATCTTGAGCATTTCTGAGAAACGGCAAAGTGACCAGGAACTCTCTTCCCCGGTGGCATCTGAACATCAAAAAATCTGTGGCGAATCAGGCAAAATCGGCTCTCTTTTAGTCACTTTCAGTCCTCAAACTGAGGAACCAGAGGAAGTCTTACTGTTTGAGGAGTCTTATAATCGAGACTGCTGCAATATGCAAATGGAAGCGTCTGCAGGCCACCTGCAGGCAAAAGATACCTGCGAAAAGGACCTCATGAGTCATAGAAATTCAGGAGCAGCCACTGACAGTTCAAGTGAGATAAATCTAACAAAAAATGTGTCCTTACATGAAATGGATCTTGAGGAAACAAAAGAATGTGACATTCTGGAGCCAGAGAGAGTGAACGCAGAGCACCCTCATGGATTTCCCCAAAGCCTTGACATTCAGGACGGCCCTCTAGACAGTCACACTCAGGTCAGTTGCACAAGACCTGAGATAACTGAGAGTCTTAAAGTTAAGGAGACTGAGAACAGTCTTCCAGGAGCAAGTCCACCTGGGAGTGATGACAAAGGTAGTATGTCTACTGAGTATTCTCATTCAAGTGCCTCAAGTCCTGACCTCAATGATTCTTCAGCTGCATTGCCTTCCTGGGGCCAACAACCCCGTACTGAGCGTCAGGAAGAGAATGGAGATAACTGGAGTGAGCAAAATTGCCAAGAAGCTAAACTAATTACCAGCACTGATGGCCAAGTAGAAGTAATTACTGAAATGAAGGATTTAGAGAAAAACAAAATGGATGAGTTTGAAAAGAGTTTTGATCACAAAGTTCCTAAATTTTTAGAGATTTGGAATGACTCCCTTGATGGTGACTCCTTATCCTCTTTATCCAGCCCTGAAACAGGTAAATATTCTGAATATATAAGTGCACATCAGGAAAGAAATCTAATGGCTAGCCCCCAGGAGGAAAATGAACATGACATCCCTGCAACCATGCAGCCAGAAGACGCCAAGGTCATTTCAAATAGCTCTGGTTCTGATGACGGTGGTGAAGAGTCAGTGGAGGAAGAGACCCATTTGGCCACTTGCCACGTTGCTCAGAGTGAACCCAGAGTTTGGGATTCATCAAATGAATCTAACAACACATTCTTAGCCACAGCTGATCCCCAGTCTGAGGAATTTTCTGACCATCTCGGCAGCTCAGAACCAACAGAGAATGAGATTAAGTCAAACCCAGGCAGGGATGATTCGCAAAGCAGCCCTGATCACTGGAATTTTTCGCCACTAATGGAGACTGAAATACAGGTTACAGCAGCAGTGGAGGAGACATGCACTTCTCCAGAAACAAGGAAGACAGGAGATGTTATATGGCAAGTGTCTCCCAAACCTCGACCAAAGAATGAAGATAATTCTAAACTAGAAATGCTGGACTTGTCAGCCGAGAGCAGCGAGTGGTGGGAGGCTTCATGGCGGGAGCACAGACCACCTGAGAGTGTCTTGGAAGGCAAGCTGTCTGACTCCAGTGGTGTGTTAGAGATGAATTCTTCAGGGCACCAGAATGTAGGTCCCTGGGGAGTGCCCCTTCCGGATGGTACCCAGTCCTTGGATACACACTGTACTAATCCTTTCAGTGACGAACATCAGTCACCCTCTCCGGATGGTGACGGGGAGAGCTCCCATGACAAGCTTTGGAACATTCAACCAAGGCAGCCAGACCCAGATGCTGATCAGTTTAGCCAGCTTGTGATATTGGATCAAATTAAAAGAAATGACTCAAGAGAACAAAGCTTTGTGCCTTCAGCTGGTGATGAAGTCACTTCTGAAACACCTACCCAAGAGCAGCATCAAGGTACCACGCTGTCAGTCTGGGATCATCCAGACCCAGCATTTACTCACACCAGTGAAAATGGATGTGCTTTATCTATTGTTCCAACTATTGAAACAAATTGGCGGGAACAAGAACAATCATGCCTCAGTGAAGTGACAAATTTGAGCGTTGCCACAGAAAATTTTCCTGCTGTCAGTTCTCCCACTCAACTGATAAGCAATTCAGGCTCTGAATGGGACGGCTCTAGCCCTAGTAAGGGCCCCCAAGGTACCTTTGTTCCAGATATTTTGCCTGACAACTTCCAAGAGAGTGGGCAGTTGGCCTCAGCTTCACCTGACTTGTGGACTGATGCCAGGCAGCCCTTCAGTTTGAAAGCCGATGGGGAGAACCCTGACCTACTGACTCACTGTGAGCATGACAACAGTTCTCAGGCTTCCCACAGCCCTGATATATGTCATGACTCTGAGGCGAAGCAGGAGTTTGAGCAGCACATCAGTGCTTGCATGGGACCTGAGGAGGGGCCCCATGAGCTTTTTCTCACTGAGCCAGAGAATGATGAAGAGCCAAGTCAGGAGCCCAGGCAGGAATTGGTCCCCTACAATCCCAAACTCTATTCTGAAAATGCAATTCCATTGCCTCCAATTGGCAATCAAGCAGACATAAATTGCTTCTCCCAGCGTGCTGCCGAGAAAGGTTCTTCCAAACCTTCTAAAATAAGTGGTGTCAATAATCTAAGTTTAAAAGCATCAGAGATAGGAACCAGTCCAGATGTAGCACCAATTTTGGAACCTGTTGACATAACAAGCCCAAGGATGGAAAATACGGGAACCAGCATTTTTGTTACTCACCAAGAGACACCCATGGAAGGAAATGCTTCCTGGATATCAGAGGGCTTGTCTCCAGAGAGTCAGACAGGTGCAGAAGCCTTGTCTAATGGTGAACCACCTTTTGCTTCTGAGAATCCTGCCTTAGTTACTGATGCTTTGCTAGCCTCAGACACTTGTCTGGATGTAAGCGAAGCTGCCTTTGATCACAGTTTCAGTGATGCCTCTGGTCTCAACACATCCACCGGAACAATAGATGACATGAGTAAACTGACATTGTCAGAAGGCCATCCCGAAACCCCAGTTGATGGGGACCTTGGGAAGCAAGATATCTGCTCTTCCGAAGCCTCGTGGGGTGATTTTGAATGTGAAGTAATGGGCCAGAACATTGATGAAGATTTCTTGAAGGAGCCCGAACACTTCCTCTATGGTGGAGACCCTCCTTTGGAGGAAGACGCTCTGAAGCAGTCGCTGACACCATACACACCTCCCTTTGACTTGTCCTATCTTACAGAACCTACCCATGATACTGAAACAGCAGAGGAAGCTGGGTCACCAGAGGATGAGTCCCAGGGGAACAAAGCAGCAGAGATAGTTCTTTCTGCCCTTCCTGATCAAAACAATGAGGGAAACAATGCTGAGACCCAAAATGGACAGCCTGGACCCCAGCTGGTTGTGCTGCACATTGATGAAGACCCTCAGTCCGTTTCTTTGCCTGTAGAAACAGGCTCCACTGTTTTGTCTCCATCAAACTTTGACTGGGAAGTAGAAACCGATAATCCTGATTCACCAGCAGGTGGCGACATAGGACCACCAAATGGTAAGACCCAGTCCATTTCTCTATCCTTCAAAACAGCTGCTTTGATTAAACCAGTGTATTTGTAAAACACACTCTTCTTACCATTAAGGGTAGAGAGGAACTAACCACATTTGCAGGTCACGCCTAATTGGGTTATGTATAGAAGCAGTAAAAATCTACATGTAACGTGTACGTAATACCTATCCTTGATAGTGTATGAGAAAGTTAAACAGCTCTACAAAATAAAAAATGTTTCTTCAGTTACCTTTTTCCAGAAGATCACTTGCAAAGATCATAAATCACATAATGTGTTAATTAATTCTTGTTGTCCCCTTCTCATCTTCAACTTTCACTTCTAGGTGTCAGCAAGGAAATATTAGAGTTGGAAGAAGAAAAAATAATTCCTACCCAAGAGCCTGAACAGATAAAATTCAAACATGAGGAGGAAGGATGCACAGAGAAGGATAGAGATAATCACGTCCTGCACATGGATTACATACTTGTAAACCATGAAGAAAATTTACCCTTGAAGCCAGGGGCCTGTGAAGCAAGACCAAGCATCTCTGAATTAGAAGAGTTGATTAGGGGTTCCGAAGAAACGGGGTCGCCTGGAACTCAATTAGCAAGCTTCCCAGACACGTGTCAGCCTGCTTCCTTAAATGAAAGAAAAGATCATTCTGCAGAGAGAATGTTTTCCAAACATGACGAGAGATTATCTTTTGAGAGCCCTGTGCAAGATCAGAGTTGGATGGTCTTGGGCCATGGTGAGGCTGGCAATCTTTCGTCAGAAGAAGCCAGGGTTGCAGGGACTGCATGGCCTGGCAAGACTGTGGAGCCATTCCCTGATCTCGGCATGAATAAGGCCCCCCAGATGCAAGTTTTGGGAGAAATAAAGCCTCTAGAATCTTCAGCACTAGAGGAAGCTTCTGGTCTGACCAGCCAATCACGGAAGAACAAGAGCCGCAGCAGGGCCAGCCCGGATGCTGTTACACTGCGGCCTGTCACCCATGACAATGAATGGGAAATGCTTTCACCACAGCCTTCTCAGAAAAACATGCTCCCTGACACGGAAATGGAGGAGGAGACTGAGTTCCTTGAGCCCAGAACCAGGAAACCAAGATCAAATGGGTAAGCAAAAAGCTGGATTCATTTTTTCCTAAAAATCATTTAATTTAGAAGCCTGGAGATTGATGAGGGGTTATGGAATTTGAAGAATACCTGGATGACACTTGCTTCGCTCACATGTATTGTGAGGCACCCTGTCAATAAAAGCAGTGACTAGATAATTATAATCCCAAGGATGATTCGTACACATTTTCACCTGAAAAATGCCCTTCAATTTCCATCTACACTTTTAACTACCCTCCTGATTCCCTTTCCCACCTACTTCAATATCTATGTGCCTTCTAAACAGGCATTTGGAACTAGAAGGCTGTGGCACTAGTTAATTAACCAGACCCTACTATGTGCAAGGTGCTTGGCACGTGTTATCTCATTTAATCCTTATACAGGGCTGGGGGGAATCAAAAGGGCGGGGTAGAAGAGAAGGACTCAAGGGCTCAAAGGGTTCTCTATCTCGGCTAGAATGAAGTAACCGGCGTGAACTCTGGGATTCAAAGCTTTCCATTTCCAAAGCTCACACTTTCCCAGCTGACACACTTCTAACACAATCTGGTTCCTGCCTTGCAGAAGCAGCGGTGTTTTCTGGTTTTACGTAAGCAGCTAACTCACTGGTGGAGATAAAGAGACCTCCACACAGGCTCCGCATGTTAAAATGTTTATGACCCAATTGGCTGCAAAATGGGCAAACCCTCTTCACATCAGTGATTTGATCATTCCTTCATTCACTGACCCGTTTATTCACTCACCGTATTGTTTTTTGATAATTTGCTCTGTGCCATGTTTCAAGGTAGCCAACGAGCATATTATACACCAACGACCAGGATGTCATTACTGCCCTTAAGCTTTCAGGCTCTGCTGTAACTGTTTAGCATTCTTCAGTTCTCTTAATTTGCCCCCATAAAGCCCTCCTTGCTTCAAACTATGAAAAGGGCAAATTGTGAAAAGTAATTGAAGTGAAGGGAGAAATTTTTGTTTCCTCCTTAAAATGCAGTAGAGAAAAGATATGTTTTTCTAACTCAGTTTGGGAGCATAAAGGACTCCACCCGGCACGTACCCACTGTGAGTCAAGCTGGATTGCAGTCTGGCCCTCCCATAATGGCTTCTATATTTTAGGATTAACCCCAGGCTTCGGTGTTCTCATCCATAAAATTAGTGGGTTGGGCTGAGAGATCTCGAGCCTTCCTGCATTATTAAATTCTGTGAGTTTAATTTCTGTGGAAACAGAATGTGACCAGCAGAGCTTTGGCATTCACAAATTACATTTCTTGATGAAAGGAACAGAGACAACAGAGAGACTAGTAGAGGTTTATTGAGGGTTCAGAAAGTGCCAGAAGGAGCTAAAAGCTATCACATACTCAAGTGCATTTTCATGAGTCCAGATATTTTCAGTTAGCCCTATCTTTCTTTCCTCCTGTCAAGCTATTTCCTTCCAGAAAGACCCCAGATCCGTTATCAGAAAGAGAGCAGCAGATGGATCCCAGCAGCCCCGCTGGCACAGTTATAGATTGAGCTCACAACTCAGGCAGCCTTGACTTGGCTGGGTGATTGTTTGGCTTCTGGTCTGCATTTTGCACATGCCCCTGAAATCCAACAGATGACAGTCTTCAGTTGTGTCACCAGCACCTTTTCTTTCAACGAGATTTCTTTGCTCATCTCTTTCCATTGAAACCCTGTAGTAATGACACTTTTCTCACAATGGGGTCAGGGGCAAATGTTCCTACCAGCATTTGTGTTACCTTCTGCATAAATAATTACTCTGAATGTATTTGAAAGTTTTCTTTTATGGTAGATTTTAGGAGGATACAGCTTTGTCTAAAGCAGTGGATATTGAGACCAGCAGCATCAGTACTCCCTGAGTACTTGTTAGAAATGCAAATTATAGGACCAGGCGCAGTGGCTAATGCTTGTAATCCTAGCAATCTGGGAAGCTGAGGTGGGTAGATTGCCTGAGCTCAAGGGTTCAAGACCAGCTTGAGCAAGAGTGAGGCCCCATCTCTAAAACCAGTGGGGTATTGTGGCAGGTACCTATAGTCCAGCTACTTGGGAGGCTGAAGCAAGAGGATGGCTTGAGCAGCTCAGTAAATTTTGGCAACCATTGGTTTAAAACATACTCCCAGGCTTCTAGGCATTTTCAGTTGAATTAAATTAGAGTTAGACATATATGAAAAGGTAGATAGATAGTAAGTCTTACGTATACATACCCACCAATTAGGAGCACTTGCTGGGAACTTCATATGCACTGTCTCACATTACAGTAGTAACTATGAGGTAAGAATTAGATAAGTGAGGAAATAAAAGGAGAGATGTCTGTTTAGGGCTCCTTTTTGAGGCAGGTACCAGGGACGGCCTATTAGCCATCAGACAGAGGACAAAGTGCCTTCTGTGTGCTCACAATACCTTAAGGAGCCTACGAAAATGTTTTAATTTTTTTTTTTTAAGTCAAAAAAATAATTATCATCACCTGTATGGATGTTTGTCTATATACCAACAGAATTATAAAATCAATTTAAAATTTTTTTTAATGATTGAAAAGGCCCATGAAAGCGGAAATGCCAAGGGCCCACAAGAAGTCATACCACAACTCTGACAGGTACAATTAGAGATGGGCATTAAAGGAAAGTCATATTTAGAAAAGCAAGGAAGAGGGTAAGAGGCCAGCCAAGTGAACAGGGAAGAACAAGGTTAAGGAAATCGTGGAGAAAGAAAGGGAATCACAGAAACAATGCAATGAGATAGCCATATTGTCTGAAATAGAATCTGAAAACATCTTCTGACATATAATCTGTCTATAGCAGAGAATATCCAAAAATCAAGACCAAAAAAATTAAGAAAGCCTCTACATCAAAGTAGGTTCATAGTATATGCAATATGATCCACCAGCTACAAGTCAGCTTTTTCTCTACCCTCCCACAGCCTCACCCCCTCTCAGCTCCTAAACTGTTTTGAGAGTAGCAAGCTACATTTTCAAAGCCCAAAAAAGCATTAGAATGATGCCTTTTCTCCTCATATTCCACCTACTGACTCTTGTCAATAAAACTTGTCACTAAAGCTAGAAGATAAGATAATCTTTTTGCCTTGAGGTTTTCAGCACTCCAGTCTTGTTCTCTGGAATCAATCTTCCCAGCAGCCTTTGCCAATACTTGGTCATCCTGCAGCTATAGACACCGGTCCAGCAGAGGATCAAATACCAATACCCTCAGCCACTGATGGACATGCCTGAGGTTTCCTATGTGGTCACAGTGAACATCTCCTGGGGAATCTGCAGCAAACAAACCTTTCTTAAAATAAACATTTAGATGTTTATTAAAAAAAAAAAAATAGGTGGAAGAATGATGTGTGAAGAAAAGGGGTCATTTGCTTATGTATTAGGCAGGGTTGTTCAGAAAAATAGAACAGGAGATATCTGTATGTGTAGTCCGTCCTTCCTTCCTTCCTTCCTTCCTTCCTTCCTTCCTTCCTTCCTTCCTTCCTTCCTTCCTTCCCTACCTCCTTCCCTACCTTCTTCCATCCCTCCCTCCCTCCCTCCTTTCCTTCATTCATTCCTTCCTAGCTAGCTATTGAGAGGGTTTTAAGAATTTGGCTCATGCAATTATGGGAGCTGGCAAGAGCAAAATCTGTAGGGCAGGCTGGCAGCTTTGAGACTCAGGCGATAGTCAATATTGCAATCTTGGGTCTAAATTCTGCAGGGTAGCAGGATTGAAACTCAGGTAGGTTTCTTCATTTCAGTCTTGAGAAGAATTCCTTCCTCAGGAAACTTCAGATTTTATTTATTTATTTTTTTGAGACAGAGTCTCCCTATGTCATCCTTGGTAGAGTGCTGTGGCATCACAGCTCACAGCAACCTCAAACTCTTGGGCTTAAGTGATTCTCTTGCCTCAGCCTCTCAAGTAGCTGGGACTATAGGCACTTGCCACAATGCCTGGCTATTTTTTTTACTTAGCTGGCCCAGGCCGGGTTTGAACCCACCACCCTGGGTGTATGTGGCTAGAACCCTACCCACTGAGCTACAGGCACTACCCAGACTTTATTATCAAACCTTCAACTGATTAGATAAGGCCCACCCACATATGAAGTATAATTTGCTTTACTCAAAGTCTGTGGATTTCATTGTTAATCACATCTAAAAACTACTTTTATAGTAACATCTAAACTGGTATTTGACCAAATAATTGGGCACTATAGCCTAGGTAAACTGACACATAACATTAACCATTATAGGTTACAGTCAAAAGCCTGACCTATACACTAAGCAAGCATTAAACCATTAAAATGTTTAAGTTTATCATCTGTCTGAATTGTAAAGTTTTAATTAATATACAAGTATATTGCATTTCTATGGGTATAGACAAAGAAATAGTTGTATAAGATGATAAAAGGCAATAATTTCCAAGAGGACTGATAATACTTATCTAACCTTTAGAGACACATGCTGGATGGGGGGAGGAGTGAAGGGTTGAGGGGAGAGAGGAGGAAAAGGGAGAGGGAGTTGTTGTCACATGTACTTTTGAAACAGTATTTAGAAGTAACCAGCCAGATGTGGTGGCTCATGCCTATAATCCCAGCACTCTGGGAGGTCAAAGTGGAAGGATCACTTGAGCTCAGGCATTCAAGACCAGCCTGAGCAAAAGCAAGACCCTGACTCTACTACAATAGAAAAATTAGTCAAGCATGGTGGTGGGTGCCTGTAGTCCCAGCTATTCAGGAGGCTGAGGCAGGAGAATTGCTTGAATCCAGGAATGTGAGGTTGCTGTGAGCTAGGCTGACACAGGGCACTCTAGGCTGGGGCAACAGAGGGAGACTGTCTCAAAAAGAAAAAAAAAAAAAAAGTAGAAGTAACCTACCTTGATGTTTGTGGAGTTATCTTGTTTCCTGGCTCTGTGAAGTGAGGTATTCAGTACTCTCTAAAATAAAAATGACTTTCAAGCACAGAATATTTCATATTCCACACTAGTTTCTATGGTGAGCCCAATGCATGGTTTCTTATTAAATTTGTAAATTTTTTTGCCTTTTTTTCTGTCTGATAATGCTATGGAAAAGAACTCATATTTCTGTGTGTGAATGACATCCTTAGATCTCTTTGATTTTCGTGTGACCTTCTGAGTTCAGTCTATTATTTATGGTTGGAAAATTAGTACACTGGGTCTTTTGCCCATGTGAATGTGGAAAATTAGAAATAGATAAAGAAATAATCCATAGACTTTTACTCTCAATGTTGGGTAATGTGAACTCTGAGAAGAATAAGGCCTTTTGTATTGTATCCAAGTTCAGAACATTTGCTCTTTCTCAGAGGTGAGATATACTCCATAAACAGCAACTTGCCCTTGTTTATTCACTATTTTCTGGCTTTTCCCATTACGAAACCAGGCAGACCAAACTTGGCAGTGAATCTGTGTTAATTTATTTTTGTAAGTACATTTGATTCTTTGGTATATTATGCTTGGTGAGTTGGTGGTGATAATAAAATATCATTAAAAATCCTTTAAACTTGGGATTTAATTTAGGACTTAGTTTCCTTCCTTCTCTTCTTTCTCATCATTTTTCATTTTTGCTCTTTACTTTCTCTCTGGTTTTCCTTCTGCATCCCCTTCCATCTCTGCATTTCTGGTCATCCCTACCTAGAACAGACTTTCAATAGGAAGTGATTACAGGTTGACAAATATATTATTTTCTTCAGCCCACTCAACTGCCATTTGAGATAGGGAAATTTTTACTATTCCCATTTCCCAGCCAGATGAACAAACTCACTTAATAAATGAACTGCTTAATGTCATCCAAAAATGAGAAACTGGTGAAGTTGGAAATTAAGCTTAAGTCTTCTCACTTCTAGCCCAGTGCTTGCCAATGAAACACAGCTGCCAAAATGTGTTTTTCTTGAGCTTCTTCTATAGGTTGGTGTATTCATTCCTATTCTCCCATGGAACCACTGAAAGGCACATAAAATATAATAGCAAGGTTTCCAATGAGATATTTTGAGAATAACTGAACCAGAACTCATCTCTGACTCTTCAGAATATCAAAGCCCCTCAATATTTAAGTTCTGCAAATATTTATAGATGCAGTATTTTGTGGTGAGGGATTTTACAGCGAGAGCCATGGTGCCAAGATGAGGCAGTACAACTCAGCTGTCCTGTAGGAGGAACACCCACACAGGGACCCATTTGTGTTTATTGGCATCTAGTTTGAGGAAAAAAATCCAAGGTGCTTCTCCAGCTGGAACCTTGAAACATCAAAACTAGTGGCATGCTTCCTTGGTGGGTGGAGGAATGGAGAACACCTTCAGTGCAGAAAGCAGAATGAGAAGGTAAGAGAATTGGCTTGACGCCTATAGCTCAAGTGACTAAGGCGCCAGCCACATATACCAGAGCTGGTGGGTTCAAATCCAGCCCAGGCCTGCCAAACGACAATGACAACTACAACCAAAAAATAACGGGGCATTGTGGCGGGCACCTGTAGTCCCAGCTACTTGGGAGGCTGAGGCAAGAGAATTGCTTAAACCCAGGAGTTGGAGGTTGCTGTGAGCTATGATGCCACAGCACTTTACCCAGGGTGGCAGCTTGAGGCTCTGTCTCAAAAAAAAAAAAAAAAAGAGAGAGAGAGAGAGAATGTAGGAGAATAGACCTGGAGAAGCAACTGGAAGTTACTCAGCATAGCTGGCTTAACTGTAGAATGGTGGAACTGTAGCTTCTAAGAAGTATACTGACATACTAGTGTATGGAATTAGATAACTATTTGTCCCCCATGTTAGAGGATCTGTTTCCAAGATCTATGTGAGGGATCTTTTGGAACAAAGCCTATGACAAAGTCAGGCCAGGACTGGGTCACCCCTTGTGAGAAGTCCCAACTCCTGGTTTTCAACCAGCAGGGAATATTTACCAAAGTCTGGAGACATTTGGTTGTCACAACTAAGGTGGGTGCTACTGTCATCTAACAGTAGATGCTCAACATCCCACAATGGACAAGAGTACCCCCCACAGCCAAGGAATATCTGGCCCCAAATGTCAGTCATGCCAGCATTGATATTCCTGTTTTATCTCACTGCCTTCTCTTCTTCTTACCATCTTTTTTCTCTATCCGAAAATATCTTCTCTTTATGTATGTAACTGATTTCATTGTATCTGCCTCCACTTCTGTGAGTATAACCTCCAGGAAAGCAGAAGTTTGGTTTGTCTTCTTCATCACTCCCCCCGCCCTGTGCTTAGAATAGAACCTGCCACCTGTCAGGCACTCCAGAAATATGGCTGACTGAATGAATGGAAAAGAAAGTGAAGTTTCCAACATAATTTGCTTTTAATGAAGCTGTGATAATTTCTGGTGTTTGCTACTTCTTTTTACAAGGGAGTTGTGCTAGATCTTTTTTGCAAGCAATATACATCTTTCTTTTCTCAAGTTGTACCTCAAATTTCATCTTTACCCTTCTTTTGAAATTTGAGACCATAGTTACCTATTTTTTGTGTTCTGGTATTTCTCCTGGTCATTACAATTGCTCCACGATTCTTAAAGCCTTTTCTTAGAGTGCTGTTATCCACTCAACCTCATAGAGTGAAAAAATAGGTGTGCCTATTCAGTTTTTTTTTTCTTCCCATAATCTATTCCATTGCACACGCTATTGGTATTATAATCTCTTCTGTTTAAATGGCCTTTTCCTTATTAGAGAGGAAACATGGCTCTACTCACTAAAATGCTATCAACTCAAGCAGCAGTTGACAATATATAATCTTCAAAATGTTTTCATTTTTTATCCTTTAAACCTCAATTAGTTAAAGAATAACTTCAAAGTATTAATTGGGCTTTTAGGGAATAACTAAAATCCCCCTGGAGAATTTGACAGGTACCATGCCCTTTTGGTTACTGTAATAGGGATGTTACTTATTGCATTAAGTAGTAACTCTTATTTTTAAAAATAATTATAACTGGCTTCACATAACTTTATCATTTTCCATATCAACTGCTGACTTCTAAAGTAGACATTATTATTTTAAACAGAATAAGTTACAGTGTATGTTCTGGAGCCTGCAGTTGCTACCTTTCCCAGGTTGGGAGAGAACTTTCTCTTAGCAAACCAGCAATTCATAAAGACAAGAGCCCAGCGTTTGGCCTTCACCCTGAACAGACATTCCCAGGATGCAACCATCTCTGAAGTCCTCTTTTCTCCCCTAACCATTTTTCACTCATCTTGGCTTTGAGAAACTGCCCCAGTTGGTGATCCTACAAGGTGACACCCTTCTGCAAGGCTTACCCCTAATCTCTTCCATGGAACCTGAGAAATTATTTTATAACTTCAAAATTATTTTATAGCTTCTCATAATTCTTAAGAATTCTGTAAGCCTTTTATTTTAAGCACCTTTTAGTTTAAATAAAAGTGTAAACTTTGTTCCTTCTCTTCCCTTCCTCACCCTACGAATAGCAGCTAAAGTCTCAGAAGCATTTACCACCTTGTCCTCTGCTGAGTAATCACTTCCCCATTTCACCACAAGACAGTGGGATCAGTTGGAGACTGATCAGCACAGCTGGATTAATTGGAGAGTGGTGGAACCTCAGCTTCCAGTAATACTGATATATTAATGCAGGATTAGCTGTTTCTCCAGGACATTGGAGAAACCTAAAACCGCCCCATCCCCCTATTCTGCCATAGTTAACCTCCCACCCCACCCCCATCAAAAAAGAGAAGAGGTCATGTAACACGTGATTTCTAGTCACTTTCCAAATTGACATTTTTCCTGATGATGACCAGAGGTCTTTGTTTTATCTGATAATGTATTTTTTTCTTTGAAGATCATGCAAATGAATGAATGCATTTCTATTATGTAAATATTTCATTAGACAGGGTATTTTACTTGCCTTAACTAAATCAGTATTTCTGCCGGCATGTTTAGAATTGATAAGAATATTAGTAGCTAACGTTTATCAAAAGCTCATTTTAACCCAGACTCTTTGCATAGATCATCTTACAAATTTAAAGGAACATAAATCTTACTGTCTATCCTGTGAATGAGCAGTGTGAAACACCAAGTGGTTGGCAGCACCCACAGTGATGGAAGTCACATTCCAACTCTGGCCTTCTGACCCCCAGGTCCACAGTCTTAACCTCTACACACCTTCGTCTCCCTGTAGCCAAAGCTGTGTGGATCTTGGGCAAGCACCCTAACTTTCTCTAGAACCTTCTATTGGACTTCCTTAGGTACCCTGCTATGCTTCCACAGTCCATTCTATTATGATCTTAACCATTGTTTATTAAATGAAAATAATTACATTTCCATCTTATATGAATGTGCTGTGAAGCTACAGGATTTTTTCTTAAGGTTTCAGGAGAACTAAATTTCTTACAACTTGTGCTTTGAGCCCCTTCACATCACATCTCATTCAGGAACAGGCAGCAGTTTTTCTGAACCGAAATAAAAATCGAAAGACATTGCTGACTCCACATCCTGGGCGAGAGAGTATTGTCTATTCCCAAATGAAACTCAGCACAGCTCAGCTCTGGCCCCAGCGGGAGAGCGGCCGGTGCCCTGGGAGATCTGGGAGGCAGGTGATCATCCTTATTTAGATGTGCCAGAGATCATGTGACCAGAAAATGGAGGCGAGTCTGTATTTCCAGTTAACCACTCCAGGAGAGAGATGCTGACGAGCTGTAACAGCACATCCTCCTCATCCTCCCGTTAGGGAGCCTCCTCTCCTCCTCCGAAGGTAGGTGGCTCCTGGGGTGGCTCTAGGAGGATCCGGTGAGGGGAGGACAGATTTCGATGGAGAGTGTCATTCTCAGAGACTAGTCTGTTGCTGCTGGGAAGTTGGAGGGGGCGCAGGGAGGGGAGCAGAGGATGCTGAGTCCTGCCCGGCCCCTGGCAAGTCGCAGCTGGCGGCTGCATTTCATTCTGTATCAACTTGTACTGGGAAGCCTTGTGGTCTTTATGCTCTCTCTGCCTCTTTCTTGGAGGTCAGGGAATTAGAAAACATTGACTGCATAGCTATCATCATTTGGATTCTTTATGTTTGTGATGAAAACAGAGATAGAAAATCAAAGCAAGTGACAGCTTTGGCACTGTTCAGGACTATTGCTTAATGAGTATTATAATATCTATTGGGATTACCTAATAAGCAGGAAAGCTCCGATGGAGTGGAATTTTTATTTTTATATATTATCCTTACCAGTTGTTGAAGCTAGTTAAATACACTTCTCTATTTTTCTAAAGAATCTTGTGGCCTTTCAATCTTCCCTGAG
Organism: Loris lydekkerianus; assembly: GCA_963574355.1. Classification (NCBI taxonomy): domain Eukaryota; kingdom Metazoa; phylum Chordata; class Mammalia; order Primates; family Lorisidae; genus Loris; species Loris lydekkerianus. The sequence goes on from CAUYPK010017266.1 coordinate 43,798, forward strand.
TTTTAAGCTGCAGAAAGAGGTCATCCTCAAAAATGGGCTTATGTTGTTCTCTTTGTCTTTACAAATTCCAGGGACAGAAATTATACTCTACTGATAGGATATCAATATTTTACTAAGAAACTAAGTTATGTGAGAAGCTAAGAAAATGACCACCTGGTCCATTTCAACTAAGAAACACATAGATTTTAAAATTCCTATGTGGAAACTAGGAAACAAAACTAGACTCCTACCTAGCAGAAGTGATTTAAAGTATGATTCTGCTGAGATCAGAGTACTGGCCATGTTGATTTAAGGGAGAGAGGCATGGTCTCCATCAATTGCTCCCCGCTTTGATGTGAACTCTTGACATGGTTTTGATCTTATGTAAACTGATATATTCCAGTTCACCCAGATGGCTCCCCAAGCCTCTTCTGTAGAGGAAAAAATGGGAGCTGCTGTGTGAGTCTATTTTTGAAACCTGTATTCGATGAAAGTTTTCTTAAAATCATAATTGATAATATGCACAGAATGTAAAATATGGAATAATGAGATTAAAATGATTGGTGATCAGAAATATGGCCCGCCCGTGGCATTTTTCTTAATTGATAAAAGAAAATTCTTTTCTGAGAAGTTAAAAAAAGGTGACCTTTGTGGAAACGTCTCTTGGTAAATTAATCATTTTCAGGACAGTGAAAGTTCCGTACTTTAAAATAGCTCGGATCCTGCTCTGCAGCTCAAAGACAAAGAACAAAATGAAGCTATTGTCATTCGAGGTCTGCAGCAACTATAAGTCCCCTGAGATTTAGCTTTGTAATGCAAAGTTTCCCTTTATGTCCTAAGTGGTCTAACACCCCACAGGTACTTAAGGATAATGAGCCAGATTCTCCTTCCTATTAACAAGTCAAATTAACTTTTCTCTTATGGTTAGGCTCTCTTTGGTACATCCCAGTGAATTTCCATTTTCATCCGGTTTGGTTTCTCATTTTTGAGTGGCTTTGCACTTGGGCAAAGATTTCTCTCTTCAACAAGAGATAACATATATAAAGAGCAAAGGATCACAGTACTGTTTTGATCTTTACACTTCATACCTTCTAGCTAGCTTAAAAACAAGATGTGGGTTTTTATGTGGGTTTGGGTACTCAATGTAGGTTACAACACAAAAGCTTAGGTTCACCTACAGCAAATAAAAGCTAAATTGTCTTAACTGGCCTGGAATTTCTTGCCCTTTGTTTGCCATGTTGAGGTTTTATCTTTAGAGGTTTTCCATGCACCAAATTCCTGCTGGAGTGGTATTTGAATGGTTTCTCAGTTTCTTATCAATTAGAGTTAATGGTGCAGTTGGGGGAAGGAAGGAGGGGTAATAAAGGGCAGAGGGTGAAGTGTCAAGGGACAGACTCTGCCACTGGTAGAATCTTGTTCGGAGTTGGCACAGAACATGTGGGCTCAGGCCTTCTGGATTTGTAATGGCAGGATGGCAGATGCTGGTGAACAGGTGATGAGAGAGGCATAGGAGAAGAGGCAGGAGCAGAGTCCCCGGCCCACCATCTAAGCACCACTGTCATTTAAGGGCTGCTGCCAAAGTTAGCTCTGTCTTGTTCTGACAACAGGCCATTTGCCTATTAGTTTGATAGTTGTCTGATTCTCTGCAGTGTTCTTGCATTCTGAGGTTTAACTGCTAAAGTGATAAAAGCTGACCTAAATCCTAGAATTTATTTTGATTCACTTCTTGAGTTTACAAGCAAGAAAATGAGCCCTAGTTTGAATGAGTGATCAGCTTAAGATCACCCCGTAGGGGCTGGGCTGTAATCAGAGCCCAGGCGTTCCAGCTCTTGATCTTGTGCTTTTTTTCCTCTCCCAGTTCAGGATCTTTGATAAGCTCTTAGGAAAATCTGGTTCATGCATTTACATTTCTCAGAACTTAAAAAAGGCCTACCACTCTTCTGTTTTTAAGATAAGGTGGCATTTCCTGATTCCTTTATGACCTTTAGACTTAGACACATTTGAGGAAAGTGACACTGAACTCCCCTCTGAGGACTTGTGCATGTGTTATGAACAGGATGCTACCCCCAAGGACTGCATGTGATCTGAAGGCAATTAAGATGCAGTCTCCTCCCTTACTCTGGAGAGGAGGAGAAAGGAAAACAGACGTCTTGCAAAGGGCAGAGTGAAATCAGTTCTATAAGAGGTGTAACTGAGGAGCTCTGGGTGCTTGAAGGTAGGATGGTGTTGTTCCTTTTCCTTTGTTTAGAGGAGGAAGTAAAAGATCTACAGATGAAGTAGGTTTAATAGGTAAGAGGACAAAAAATAAAAAAAAGAAATAGGTAAGGGCGGCGCCTGTGGCTCAAAAGAGTAGGGCGCCAGCCCCATATACCAGAGGTGGTGGGTTCAAACCCAGCCCCGGCCAAAAAAAAAAAAAAAAAAAAGAAAGAAAGAAAGAAAGAAAGAAATAGGTAAGAGGACAACTGGAGGAAAATGTCATCAGCCTCTTCATACCCCACCCCAACAGGTGAGCCTCAGTAAATACAGAGCATTCTGCACTCCTGGTAACAAAGAAAGCGTAGTCATATCGGCCACACTCCAGCACTAGGAGCCTGGCCTAAGGCTGATAAAGCAGGTGTGGGTTGGATCTATCTTGTTCTAATGAGGAGAGAGTCTCACACATTCCTTTCTTTGCTTATATGAACTTATATCAAGTAACTCACCAAGGCTGCATGTTCTCAGTCATGAAGAATGAAACCATGACCTTCCATAGGGCTTGCCAATTCTTCTCCTGGCACCTCCCTAGTAGGTTCTCATCTTCCTCAGCTTTCAAGCACAATTTCTTTCTTCTGTGTCTGCAGTTCTGGAATCTCCTCCCTTCTTTCCATCCCAGGCACAGTTCAGCCTTGGTTATGTTGTGAGTAGATTACCACCTCCCATCCTGCCTTCCATTTCTCCTGTACCATTGCCAGTCCATTGCCAGTCACAATACTCAGCTCAGAATACACTGGCTTCCCACTGCCGACACAAACAGTGTGAGTATTGACTGTGGGCATAGGGGATGGGGACCAAGTGGAGAGAAAGGGCACAGGAGTGATGAGGTGTAATTCATTCTCACCACCTCATCAGCTTAGGCAGGGGGCCAAGTGCCACCTCCTGTGGGAAGCCTCCAGGTTGAGCTGCTCTACTTCCACAGCTGGTTACTTATCATGACATTTATCCCTGCCTGTGCTGTTTTTTGAGAACATGTACGTGTCTTTTTCTCTTTATCCTCCTAGACTTTAAATCTTCTGAGAGCAGAATGCCTCTCCGAAACATTTTCTTTGCGACACACCCTTCCCTAGACTAGCTTAACATTTTCCATATGGGTTCTGGGAATCAGATGTTGAGCTTCTACCCAAACAAATAGCCTGAGAAACAAACGGTGAGCATCAGAGAGAAGCTACATCTGTCAAAGCTTGTCAAAGCTTGAAACTGATTTGGAAACCCTAAGGAGATAACCAGAATGGTTTGGCTATAGTTTAGAGACAGAGATCTTTCAAAAATCCCATCCAATCCAAAAACAGAGACTCAAACTTGTGCTTTCAATACTGCTCTGAAAAGTTGGATTTAGTGTTGTCCAGATTCACCATGAAAGTCCCATTCATAAAGCTTCATTGCCCATGATGTAAAAGAATTACCAAAGGAATAAAAATGTTACCACTTAATTACATTGTTCTGCATCTGACTCCCAGGAATATCCAGGAAAGGTTGGTGACAATGGAAGTTCTAGAAATAGCTCTTCTGAAAATAAAATAGGAGTGTAACCAACAAAGTGTGATCCCCAGAGAGCAGTGGAGTAAGAGGTAAGTTAGAAGGGAGGTAAAATGGAGATGAAAGGAGAGCTGGAGACTGTTAAATCTATAGAAAGATTGGCGTTGATAACTGAAAGCAAACAAGCCTGGAATGGAATGGTCCTCATCCCTGGGCTGCCTGTGAGGAAGTTCTCCTTGTGCATTAGACTACATTCAGAGGTGATCAAAGCTCGTGTCTTTACTGTAAAGGCAGAGACTGGATTCCTTATAATGAATATCTAACCAAATTTCTTATGTCTTTGCCAATTGATGAGCTCAAGCTTGTTTCTAACTAGCTTGATGGGTGCATGGCTGGTATTAAGCTATGAAGACTATTTCCCAGTACTTCTGTCTACTAGCAGAGACCTAGCGACCCCAAAATATGAGTGATTTATAAGACAGAAACATGGAATCCCATGGTAATGCTTTAATTCTGTGAAGAATAATGATTTAAAAGCAGCAGCGCATTTTGTTTTTAAGACATAGCAATGAAAAAGAAATGGCTAAATGAATCAATTCTTGCTGCAAGGTTAGCATAGCTGTATGATTACTGAATGTATCCCTCAGGAGAATATGAAATTAATCAAGTCTTATAAATTAGAATGTGATTACACTCTGCAGTGGGTACATGTAAGTAAGGGTGATGGCCTTGTTCCCTCAGTCTCGAGGGCCCTAACTCGGCTTTCTGTTGCTCCCTCTAGATCTGTCAGGCACAGTAGAAAGGCTTTATAGTAGAGAAGATGAATGGCTGATATATTCCCCCTGGAGTAAGATTCTTCTCTTTGAATCTGGATATGCCTGAGATCAGATACTGTATTATTTGCTAGGGCTACCATAATGAAACACCGCAGACATATTCACAGTTCTGGAGTCTGAAATTAAAGTATTTCCAGAGTTGGTTTCTTCAGAGCCTTCTCTCCTCAGCTGGCATAAGGCTGTCTTCTCTCCAGGGCTTCTCATAGTCTTCCTTCTGTGTGTGTTTGTATCTAAATTTCCTCTTCTTACGAGAATACCAGTCATATTGAATTAAGGTTTACCCTAATGACCTCATTTTAACTTAATTACTGCTGCAAAAATCTTATCTGCAAAGACACTTGCATTTTAAGGAATGGACTAACCTGGATTTCAACATATAAATTTGGGGGGGGGGGGAACAACACAATTCAGCCCATAATAAGTACCTTAGGACTGTAACAGCGTGTGTGTCAGGAACTTCTGATGGTTTTGTGATTGGTAAGAGACCCCCGATCCCTTGAAATCATTGGTCATATTTAAACAATGGGTCTAATACCACTTTAGGATCCTATGACCACCTTGGAGCCTCACAGTGAAATATAGAATGCATAGTTTAGCCCCAAATCTTCTCTCAACAATAATAATAGTAATATTAAAAGTGATAATGTATTAGAGCTTTTGCCAAATACTTTATTATCTCTTTGAAATCTCTCCTATCACACCCATTTTGCAGATGAAGGAACGAAGTCTTAGAGAGGTCAAGTAACTTTCTCACAGTTCCATGGATAAAAAGAAGACCCCACCATGGCAGATCACCTCCCTCCTAGTCAGCATTGAGTGTGAAAGACGGAGGAGAAATTCCTGGAAGGAGAATGAGTCTGGGGGTGGAGGTATGAAGGGGCTTGAAGTTTTTCAGTTGTGCATTGGGAATCTAAGGGAGTCGGTCCAGAGTCCTCAAGGAGTGTGGAAACCTTAAGTGTGATCTGGAATTTTCCCATTGCCAAGAGGTGGCTAAGTTAGATCTGTTAGACCCCAGCTACTGGTAAGGTGGAGAAAATGAGAAGCAGAGGCAGGGAGCGGGGGTAGGAACTCTGGAGCTGACAGGCAGGTGGATAAGCGGCCAACACCTCTTCCCCCCTCGCTCCCCTTCCCTTTGACTTGTCTCAAAGCAAACCCTGCTGGGTGGCAAACTGCCAGGGCAGACAAACTCAAGTAGCTTTTTCAAAAAATGGACTCACAGAAATAGAGAGAAAATGATGGTTACCAGGGGCTGACAGGGATGAGGGTGGGCATGGGGATTTGTTGATCAAAGGCGACAGAATTTCAGTGAGCAAAAATAGGCTTTAGTGGTCTACTGCACAGCGTGGTAATGCATTGCATGCATGCTAGGATAATGCATCGTGTATGTCCAAATTACAAAAAGAGTACATTTTAGATGTTTTCATATACAAAAATAAATCTGTGAGGTGGTGGATGTCAATTAGTTTTATTTATTCATTCTGCAACGTAAATACACATCAAAACATCACGTTGTACCTGTAAATATGTATTACAGTTATCATTCGACAATTAAAAGTGGCCTTAGGTTTCAGGACATGTCCTCTCCTTATGTGATATTCTTTCATTTGCATCAGGAGTGATTCATACAAAGGCATTCATTCAACAATATACAAGGGTCAGCTGATTTCAGGGATCACTACCCTGGTACTTCACATGGAAGCTACCCCTGTATTTATAAGGAAGACTAGACCACATATAAGCTAAGAACATATACATTTCCCCTAATCTGTTTCATTAACCATGTAATTTGGGGTGACTAGTGATAAAAACCCAACTTACCCTGGCTTACACTGAAAAGAACATTAATTGGCTCATAGCATGAAAAACTCAGGAACTAGGCTCCCTACAGAGGTGGATAAGGAAGCGCCAGTCACGTAACCAATGTTTATCATTTTATTTCTCCAGCCATTGTCTCTATTTCTCAGTATATTGGATTCCTTCCTCCCCAGGGCCCTCAGGCTTCCCTGCTTACAGCTGGCAATCTGCCTAGAAAGTTTCTTTTTTCCCAGAAGTTCCAACAATGTCTAAGTTGAGTCTCATAGGAACAAGTTGGATCACACACTTATTCCTGGAACCCATTGTGGTGGCAGGCGGTAGGGACTCTGCTGATTGGTCAGGCCAGGTCCCATGGCTATCACTGAAGGGAGAGGGAGTTAGCCTCAAGCCTCAAAACCCTGGAGTTCAGTGTGATGGAGATATGATTCTACAAGGTGAATAGAGAGGCACTGTTATCAAGAGGAACGAGTCGGGGCAGGGTGACACTGAATTTAAAATATATAATTCCATTTTTATATATAATATATTTTCTAAGTTTTCTATGGATAGCATGTATTTTTACAACAAATAAACAGTAGTCTTTTTTTAATGATCTCTTAGAAAATAAAGCCCCTCTAAAAGTCCAAATTGTTTCCTCTACTGATCTTGTTAAGATCAAGACCAAAATTTCTTCTCTCTCCCAACATTTTTATCACCACCACTGGCTCCTGTTAATGCTGGCTTCTTTGGGGAGAGGGTGGGGAGGCTGTGTCTCATTTTGTCGTCTCCTAAGGCCGTAGCCACTTCTATAATTCTCATAGTTCTTCAGAGTTTTTTATTTATTAATAATATTAGTTAATCTTTAAAATAAACTATTGAGGCTTGATATACATTTTCAAGGCAACAGCAGTATCTCTTTTAAAAAAACACATACAAAGTTAGATGTAATCTCTTGTTTTTAAAAAACCTCTAACTGAAAGGAATTCACCCAAAGGAATTTTGTACCTAATTCTGGGACCTTTTCACATGTATTTTATGTGACATCCCGGGATAATTTATTTCCACATGCTGATACGATAAGCCTCATTGTGACAGCATCTTTGTGGTAGTTCAGATATAAAAATGATGCCAAACTTGAAGCAGTAGCAGAAGTCTCCGTCCTCCCAGGAAATCAAGGTCTAGTGCGCCTGGGTGCACATCCACAAAATGAGAGTCTTCACAGACAGGTCCCAAAGCTCTAGTCCGCCTGTCAGGCTACAATTAGCATTTTATGATACCAACGTGGTTTTGGGAGCTTAGAAAAATCTATCTTGTACCCACTTCCAGGGCACTGGCTTTTTTTTTAATTGTGTTAAGAAAAACATAGCATAAAGTTTATCTTCTTAATTATTGTTAAGTGTATAGTTCAGTCATGTTACATATATTCACACTGGTAGGCAACAGATCCCCAGAATTTTTTCATTTTGCAAAACTTAAAACTCTATACCCATTAAATAACAACTCTCCATTTTCTCCTCTCCCCAGCCTGTGTCAACCACCATTTCTACTTTGTGTTTCTATGAATTCGATGGTTTTAGATACTTCAGATAGGTGGAATCATATAGTACTGGTTTTTGTGTGTGCGGCTATCTTATTTTATTTAGTGAGATGCCCCTCAGGTTCAACCATGTTATAGCCTGTGACTGGATCTCCTTTCTTTTTAAGACTGAATAATGTCATATACAAATCACCACGTTGTGTTTATCTGTTCATAGATCAGTGGGCATTGGGTTGCTTCTACCTGTTGGCTATTCCGAGTAAGGCTGCTAATATAAGTGGGTGAGCAAATATCTCTTTGAGATCTTATTTTCAATTCCTTTGGATATATAATCAGAAGATCATTAGATGATTTTATTTTCAATTTTTTTGAGTCACTACCATACTGTTTCTCATAGTGTCTGCATGATTTCACATTCCTCCTAACAGTGCAATTCCACTCTCTCTACAACCTTGACATTGCTTGTTACCTGCCGGTCTTTTTGATAGCCATCCTTATGAGTGTGAAGTGGTACATCATTGTAGTTTTGATTTACATTTTTCTAAGTGATGTTGGATATCTTTTCATATGCCTGTTTGTCATTTGTATATCATCTTTGGAGAAATGTCTATTCAATTCCTTTGCCTATTTTAAAATCGAGTTATCTATAGTTTTGGTTTGAAGTTTTAGGAGTTTTTTAAAAATATATTCTAGATTGGGCAGCACCTATGGCTCAAAGGAGTAGGGCATCAGCCCTGTATGCCGGAGGTGGTGAGTTCAAACCCAGCCCTGGCCAAAAACTGCAAAAGAGATCAAAGATATAATTTACATGTGTTTTCATGTGTTCTGCACGTTGCTTTTCACTCTTGATTGTGTCCTTGGTGGGCAAAAGTTTTAAGTTTGATGTCCCATTCATCTATTTTTGCTTTTGGTGTTTTAGCCGAGAGATTATAGTCAAATCGAAAGTCATGAAGCTTTTCTCCTACATTTTCTTCTAGAAGTTTTATAGTTTAAGCTCTTATATTTTGGTCTTTAATCTCTTTAGAGCTAATTTTTGCATATTATATAAGACAAGCGCCTAACTTTACTCTTTTGTAGGTATAGATCCAGGTTTCCCAGCACCATTTGTTGAAGAGATGGCCATTTCCCCCAGGAATGGTCTTGGCACCCTGGTTCAAAATCATTTGACCATATATGTGAGGGTTTATTTCTGGGCTCTCTATTCTATTGCATTGGTCTATATACATGTCTTTATGCTAGTACCACACTATTTTTGATTATTGAAGCTTTATAATAAGTTTTGAAATCCGTGTGAGATTTCTAACTTTGTTCTTCATTTTCAAGATTATTTTGGCTATTTGAGGTGCTTTGAAATTTCAAATCAGTATATTCTTTTATTTCTTCAAAAAATGCCATTGGGACCTGGGATACCTGCTTTGGAAAACCACTTTTTTATTCTAACTTTTAACAAAATTACTTCATATGAAACTAAAATAAACTAATAGATAAACTAATAGATAAACAACTACAGGCCCCCAGGAGAGAAAAACAATTAAATTCAAGGGGGGGGGGGGATTGGTAAACTCTTACCTAATATGCACAATGTAAGGGACTACAGTGCACCCCCTGGGTAAGGGCACAACTGCAATTTGAACTTTAGCTAACAAATGCAAACAATGTAACCTAATCATTGTACCCTTGCATTAATCTAAATTTTTTAAAAAATTACTGAAATAATGACAAGAGCAATTATCTAACTCTTATATCATTTATGATTTGCCAGTCTTTATTCTCTATTCCTACATAAATCAACTCATTTAATCCTTTTTTTTTTTTTTTTTTTTTTTTTTTTGAGAAAGAGACTCTCTGTCACCCTGGGTAGAGTGCTATGGCCTCATAGCTCACAGCAACCCCAAACTCCTGGACTTAAGCAATTCTCCTGCCTGAGCTTCCTAAGTAGCTGGGACTACAGACACCTGCCATGGCTCATTTTTCTCTTTTTAGTAGGGACAGAGTCTCACTCTTGATCAGTCTGGTCTTGAACTCTTGAGCTCAAGAAATCTACCCACCTCAGCAGGATTAACAGGCATCAGCCACCGTGCCTGGCCCTTACAACTTTCTGAATAGGTAGTGTTAATTTTCCCCATTTTACAGTTGGGGAAATCCAGACACATAGGAATTCTGTAACTTGCCTAAAGTCACTCATTTAGAAAAAATCTGAGCCAAGACTGAAGTATAGCTGGTATGCCATACACTTGCAGGAAGACAGAAGCACCACACAGTAGGTCAGGCTGTGTTTTCTAGGTTTTTTTAGAACCAACCCAAGATGTCCAGTGAGGTCCACATATCTCACTGGGTTATGTCTCTGAGCTGTACCTCCTAAATTTTGTTCTGCATTAATACATTACACACACACACACACACACACACACACACACACACACACACACAGATTAATTTTCTATTGGGCATCTCAAAGTCTGTAATAGGTTTATGTGGCTTATAAAGTTTCCAAACGAGGATGTAATATACTATGTTTCCCAAACTTATTTGGCACAGAGCCCATTGGCATAGGTCTGTGGAATTGGTCACCTGGGTCACTTGGGCATAGGCTTTAGGAAGTGCTGTGTTAAACATGTTACCAGTGGTCCCCTTCTGTGTCTCATTTGCTCCCAGGGTGGTTTGGAACACTTAATTACAACTCCTCCCTGGATTTATTTCCTATTCCTGCCCCTGTCAGTCCCAGGCTTTAGGCTATTGCAGAGGTAATCTCTGGGGTGGATTCCAGGAATCGGCCTGTATCTGGCCACAGCCTGCTTCCTGGCCTTCCCCAGGGAAGTCACCGGGGGCTGAGAGATAACTCAGTTTTCAACCACAGACAGTGACTGTGGGAATGAAAAGGTAAAGAAATTTAGCGCTAGAGGAAAGCAAGGAACAAAGGACTCATCAGAAAGGAAATCCAGAAAATAAAAGGGGTAGCATTACTAAAAGCACAGAACACTGGTGCATATATCTTATATTATTCAACAAATAGTCACATAATGCTGGCTGGCCTCGCTCTCAACCCCAGGGGGACTGTCCTGACCATGGACCTGTCCACCCTTTAAGAGCCAACAGCTTGCTCATAGGGATGGAAATCTTTCATTCTCTGCCCTCTTCACTTTCTTCGCCTGTGAAACTGGAACAGAAAAGAATGTCTTAAACTAAGGAATCCTATTTGAAATATGTATTAACTTTAAATGTGTAAAACTTTTGAAGTCAGAGAGATACTATGTGAAATTAAATAATTTCTTTTTCCTTTAAGGCCAAGAAGGATATAAATAAGATAATGAAATTTATATAAGTAAATAATAATACTAAAGAAAAAATCCAAAACTTAAAAAACAAAGGCCAAAACAGCAAATCTAACAAAATAGACAAAGCAATGATAAAAGGAATTATAGTGAAAAGAACGGTCTACTGGGAAAGAGAAACCATTAAACGTAAAATGAAGACATTGAAAAACAGACTCCCAAGCAAGGATAGACTTAGATAAATTTAGAACAACCTACAGCAAAAGATGAATCAGCAAGGCTATATACAGAAACTTCTGTGAGAAGCAGGTAGGGCCTGTGTCCTGTTTATTTGAATATCACTATTGTTCATGCAGGTTAGACCTTCAGAAAATACTTGTGAAGATGAACAAGTAGAGACACGTGGCCAGAGGGGATAGCAGGACCCCTGTGGGGATGGGTTAATGTGAGCCTGAGCTTTTCCAGCGTTCTCTGGTGGTGCTAACATTTCAGATCATGTGCTGTGCAATTGCTACTGCTCCCTACACTTTGTTTTGGAAAACCTCAGGAGCCCTGATAATATGGCAGTGGGATGTGACAGCATAATATTGCTACTGATAAAAAACTGCAATTACTACTTACTGAGCACTTCTGTTTTTGTCACATCAACTCAAATATTTTCAAGAAAAAAGATTTCTAGAAACTCTTATAGTATTTTACTATTTTTTTAATTTCAGATTAATATGAGGGTTCCAATGATTAAGCTACAATGTTTGCATTTATGAAGTAAATTAAAGTCCCTGTTGCAGTTGTGTCCTGCACGCAGGAGGTGTGCCACGTACCCTTACCCTGTGCCCATTAGGTGGGAGCACACCCATCCTCCTCTCTTCTCCCCTTTCCTCCCTTTCCCCCCTCCCCCCTCCCCCCACTTGAATTAAATTGAGTTTCTCTCATGTATGGGCATTATTAGTCCATCTACTAGTTTCATATTAGTATTGAATACAATGGATACTTGCTTTTCCATTCATGTGATACTTTGCTAAGAAGAATGTGTTTCAGTTCCATCCAGATGTAAAGTCTCCATCTTCCTTTTTAGGGCCACATAGTATTCCATGCTATACATATACCACAGGAATTTTACAATTTTTAAATTACCTTTTTACGTCTTTTTTTCCTGTAGGCCAAGAAACCTTTTTACTTTCAACTGTTGGCACATGCTCATGTTTTAAAAATTGAGACAACAAAGAAAAGTAAATAAATAAAAAGTAAACTATATGATAAAAAAACTGCAAAAAAAAAAGTAAAAATCCCTCCCCTTACCTACTTCAGATAGGTAACCACCATTAACAGCGCATTCTCTTCTTTCTTGATATTATCAGTATCTAAAAAATATATATCAGCGTATAAAATTTTATGTAAATACATTCTAAATATGCCATTTTACAGCTTGATATTTTTATTAAATATATCTTAAGTAACATTCTGTGTCAATATGTTTAGAAATCTTTTTGCATCGATATACCATGAGTTTCATGCTATATTTAATCACTTCCCCATTGATGGGCATTTTGATTATCCCTTATTTTTTTTGTGAACAAATTTTTTTTTTTTGGTGGAGAAGTTCCTTAAATCACAGAATAGACAACTAGGGGCCAAAGCCAAGGGCAAAATGGTTCAAACTACTCTTTATCCCAAAGGAAGAGAGGACAAGAAGCTCTCAACAATTGGGTTAGACACTTCCCTCAGGGCATCTTACAAGGTGACCCAAATTTACTAAACTCATCTCAGTCTATCAGGAGAAGACTAGGGAGCAGGAGAGGGAGAGACTTGCTAAGAGTCATTGCCTAGAGTCCTGGGGTACATCCCTTTCTTCCTTTCAAAGCCAAGTGAGGGTTGCTTCAAAAGAGCCATGGGTAAAGAATGGCAGTACCTTCCACCAGAGAGGCTGGCACTGTACTCCCAACTGGATGACTTGTGGGTCTGCCCTGAACCTGCCTGAGCAAATGAAAAGAACATTAGAAAGAGGATGGCAGTGGGAGTGACCTTGCACCATCAGTATATGGAGAGGCAGGTGGCATAGGTGTCCCCAGGGACAGTAGTGAATTTGAAACATTTTATAGTGTTCTTATGTTGATGTTCTATCTAGTATTTGGAAATGGGAGTCTTTAAAGAGGCAATTAAGTAGAAGAATTCATTAGGGCAGCCCTTAATGCAATATGGATGGTGTCCTTAGGAGAAGAGATCAGGACACACACACAGGGGTGACTGTGTGACCACAGAAGGAGAAGGTGGCCATCAACAACCCAGGAGAGAGACCTCGGAAGATGCCAACGCTGCTGAATGCTAACTCAGAATTTATTAGAAAATAAATTTCTGTTGGTGAAGCCACCCAGTGTGTGGCACTTTGTTGTGGCAGTGCTCCAGGCTCATATGCCACCCAGGGTAAGAAGTCCCCAGACAGACACAGTGGCAGGAGCTGAGGACAGAGGGAAGACATGGGGTGACACCAGATCTTCTGTATCAGAAATGAGCTGCAGGGGAGGCCCCCCAGGCTTCAGGTTCTCAAAAACCTCAGGCAAGTCTTGATTGAACAGAAGAACAGGGTTCCACAGTTGAGTCTGGGAAGAAGACAGAAGGAACAGTGCAGGCCCTGCGCGCCCAGCGCCTTGTCACAGACTGGCCGTGCTGCACGGAGGGTGGGGGAGCCCTTCCAAACCCAAGTTCCCTCTAGCACAGCTCCGGCTGGCACAGGCAGGAGAGTGGAGGAGATACAATTTTAAGATGAGAAATTGGCAGTTTAAAACTAGGTTAGATTTTAATAACTAAAAGTAACAGGATAACATAATGTAGGGAAGGGAGATTCAACATGGCACCATGGAAATAGCATTGATTAAAGAGATTTTAAACCATCTCATGTTGGCTTTACCATCAAATTCAGACAACTCAAAAAATAAAGGCCAGTTTTGGTTTTTTACAGTAAACATCTTGGTGTATAACTATGAATATCCTGCACTATATAATCTTAGAATAGCCACTGACAGGCTATCTGCATTTAAAATTTTGGTAAATACGGTCAAAAAATACCTCAGTTTATACTCTTTATACTCACACAGACACATTTTGGAGTACCATTCACACCAATATGAAAGCCTCACAATTTAAAAACTATATACGGCATTGAAAAAAAGGAAATGTTATTCAAGATGTCAGCAAACTATGCCCTCTCTAGGCTGCACCTACTTTTCTATGTAAAGTTTCACCGGAACACAGCCACGCCCATTCATCTACATATTGTCTATAGCGGCCTCTGTGCTACTGATGGAGCTGAGCAGTTGCCACAGAGACTGCACAGCACACAAAGCCTAACACGTTTACTATCTGGCTCTTCACAGAGAAATTTTGCTGACCTTGCTCTAAAGCAGTCAGATAAGTCTTCTACTGTGCCCTGTGCATCAGCAAATATAACTGTGTAAGCAGCAGTTAAAGGAGCATCTATGCATGTTTTCGTAGTTCTGGTGCCAGATTGTCCAGGGCATTTGAGTAACTCCACACTCTTGAACAACTTAGGGAAAGGAGGTAAAACAGAGCATCCAGCCATTGCATTGCACAAGAGAGAAGGGGATCTCTTGTGAGCTTATATCTTTGGGCAGAAGAGTGGGGCAGGGAAGTGTCCACTGAACAGTCTTCACAAAGGGCAAATTCCAGGTGCTGCTGAGTGGCTGTAATATGGGGGTGGGCAGGAGCTTGTGCAGAGACCTTGCCAGTTCTGCTGCTCAATTGGGCAGAAGCCGGTGCCCCAAGCACTGAAGACTTGTCTCCAATTATTTTATTTTATTTTATTTTATTTTTTGAGATAGTCTCACTTTGTTGCCCATACTAGAGTGCCATGGTATCAGCATAGCTCACAACAACGTCAAAACTCCTGGATGCAAGCAGTCCTCTTGTCTCAGCCTCTCAAGTACTTGGGACTACAGGCACCCACCATGACACCCAGCTAATTTTTATATTTTTAGTACAGATAGGGTCTTTCTCTTGATCAGGCTGGTCTCAAACTCTTGAACTCAAGCAATCCACCTGCCTTGGCCTCCCAAAGTGGTAAGATTATAGGCATGAGCCATCATGCCCAGCAAGACTTGTTTCTATTCTGAAGAAAAACTATTGTCCTTTCATAAGAACCTCATTCTTACCCATCCACTCCCAGGTGCTCCTACTATCATCAAAGAGGGGCTTTAACTGTTAGAGGACAGGAGCTATATGAGGTGAGCACAGGGTGTGATGGGACCTGATCCAAGTTCATGGGCTAGAGGTGGGTCACCAGGACTGAGGCATCTACACTGATTTACAGAGGACCCCAAGTCTAGCAGAGCCAAGTGGGGAGTGGGGAAGGAGAGAGGCTCATGTTTGGGGTTAGGGCTCAGCCCTTCAAAGCCTCCTGAGCCCTGCTCTGGAGCCAGACTCTTTCCTGGAGGCAGTAAGAACATTGAAAGGATTTGAACAAGGTGACATAGAGGTTAAGATTGAGACGGTTTGGAGGAGGTAGAGGTAAGATTAGAGATACAAAGGTCAAGGAGATTTCTGCAAGTAAAAATGGACTTGAACTAAGCCATGAACAGTGTGAAGGGAGGCAAGAAAATAAAGTTAATCGATAGGACAGCATGGACAACTGGACTGGGAAGAAATGGCAGAAAAAAACAAAATATAAAAATAAATGCCAGTTTGGGGGTTTGGGTGCCCAGGTGATACGTAGACACATTCACAAGGATGGGGAAGCAATTACAAGTTGTTGCTGTGCAATAAATTGTCTCAAAACTTAGCAGCTTAAAACAACCAACATATCATTGTGTGTCAGGAATTCAAGAGCAGATTAGGCAGGTGGTTCTGGCTCAGAGTTTTTTATGAAATTGCCATCAAGACATTCTCCAGGCCTGCGATCTTCTGGCTGGAGTCTCTCCTTCCAGGATGTCAGATGACTGTTGACAGAAGGTCTTGCTTCCTTCCTTGATTTTTTAATAGGAAGCCTCAGGGACATCTCCACAGAACTGCTTGGGTGTCCTCACAACATATAGCTGAGAAATCTAAGAGAGAACAAAGAGGAAGCCACAGATCTTTTAGGACCTAGACTCGGAAGTCCTAGCACCGTGCCTTCTATCTGATTCAGTTCTTTAGAAGCAAAGCACTAGCCACGTTCAATTCATACCTAAATTAGCCTCCATCTTTTGAACAGAATATCAAATAATTTGTGGACATTTCTTAAGGTCATCACAGAGAATGTAGGACATAGCTCAGCTGTGTAGAGTAAGACATTGAATTCGTTTTGGTACGTGTTCAGTTGAGATGGCTGTGAGTAATCCTAGCTGTGAACTGCAAATCCACTTCATCAGCAAGTACATGCCCTTCTGCAGTGTGAACTTATGCCATCTAATTTGATTTCTCAACAATGCGCAAGTCTACTGATATATTATAAGGTTACAGAAAAATTATTAAAAGAGGATGGCATATAGCCTGCAGGCAGGAGATAGACAATTCACAGCCAAGGATTTAATTATTGTCTGAACCTCAAAACAGTTTAGATACTTTCTCTCATAGCAAACTAAAAAACGATTTAAAAATAAAATGAAATAGTTTAGATAATAAACATTTTAGAATTTCCTTCTAATCTTTAGTATTCCTCAAATTTCAGTATTTATAAAGTTTCACCGTAAAAATGTTCAGACATAAAACTATGCTGTATTGGAGAGAATTTTTGAGACTCATTTGGACTATGAATGATTTTTTTTTTTTTTTCTACCAGCAGAGTTTTAGAATCAGATTCTAGGTGAGGAGCTTGCCTTGTGTCTGAGAAGAATGGATAGCTGTGGTGTGTAGGGTTTTGTGACTTCTCTCAGGAAGGTAGTCTCTGGGTGAAGGCTCAATGGTTACCTTCTTTTTTCTTGTTTTTAAGATTGGGGTCTTGGGTCTTGCTATGTTGCCCAAGCTGGAGCGCTGTGGCTGTTTCCACGTGCTTTCACCTCACATTGCAGCCCTGAACTGCTGTTCAGGTGATCCTCCTACCTCAGCCTCCTGAGTGCCTGGGACTATAGGCACTACCATGCTTGCTACTGTTTGCTGTTGTCATCTTTCCCTATTTTTTTTTTTTTTTTTGGAGAGTCTTACTCACACTCTTATAGAAGAGTGCCATGGCATCATAGCTCACAGCAACCTCAAACTCTTGGGCTCAAGCGATCTTCTTGCCCCAGCCTCCTGAGTAGCCAGGACGACAGGTCCCCACCACAACACGTGGCTATTTTTAGAGACAGGGTCTCATTCTTGCTTAGGCTGATCTCAAACTCCTGAGCTCAAGCAATCCACCGGCCTCCACCTCCCAGAGTGCTAGGATTACAGGCGTGAGCCGCCACCCTGGCCTGTCATCTTTCCCTCTACTGCCCTCCTTCCTTCCTCTCCCTTTAGCTGGCTGCTTTCAGGACTCTTCTCTCCACCTGACCACAGTGCTTATCTGTTGTAGAGTGAGAGAGGCCCAGTTGGGTAGTGAATTGAGAGCTTGATGTCATGAACCCAAACTCCTGTTGTGGGATCTCTTGTTGTTGGTATCAGCTTGGTTAGGCTAAGTGTACAACTCCAATCTTGCCTCCTGCTTTGAGTCATTTGATAAGTACTCTGTGGTTCCCAGGGGGGCATGTACTATTGGCTTAAATCATGCAGCCTACTTTATCAGACAAGAATCCTCAAATGGCAATCCTCCAACTGCTGGGCTCATTTACGTACTTAACAAAGGAAGGCAGGCACCTCATGAAAGCTTTTGTTTGTTTTTTCCTTTAATCTCCATTTCTAGAGAAAGCAAATTTATCCATCCAAGGTATCTTACCTGACTAGAGGGAAGCCAGAAGAATTTTAGAAACTCTGACACAAAGGAAATTTCTCTTTATGTAATCATTCATTATCCCCCAAATCTATCAGCAGAACCATCCAGTATTTTTCTAAAGAACAATTAACCCC
This sequence comes from Loris lydekkerianus, assembly GCA_963574355.1. Classification (NCBI taxonomy): domain Eukaryota; kingdom Metazoa; phylum Chordata; class Mammalia; order Primates; family Lorisidae; genus Loris; species Loris lydekkerianus. The sequence continues at coordinate 61,920 of CAUYPK010017266.1, forward strand.
ACATCTTGAGCTGTTAGTTTATTTCTTATGGAGCTGTATTTTCTAGTGACCAATGTTGTAAAAAGTAGTTATTTCCGAAAAGGGGTGCTGCCAGTTGCTTGGTGTCCATGCCTGTCAGTAGACATTACCATTTAGAAAAGCTGTCTGTATAGGTGTGCCAAGTCTCGGTTCACTGCTCATTTCCTATTAAAAAGAACCAATCTCAGGTAAGATGAACCCTACAACAATCCCATCCCTCCCGATTCAGATATGCTGAAAGGATGCAAGATGGAGAATGGGCTTAAGTTTCTACCTCTTTTAACACCAGAGGGTGCTGTAACTAGGACCACAAGTTTTTCATCCATTGCTCTTCTTTCTTCCCAGTGTCAGGACTGCTATGCTACTGCAATTAGCCTTCTTTGTTAAAAGGCAGAAGTACCAAAAACATGCAATCTACTAATATATGTGGGAGCTGTTCTCAAATTGGAGGATCCATTCATGTCACTGTTCTTTCTCCATTTGGTGGTATTTGTGATCTCTAGAGGGGGTGCACAGAGTTAGTGTGAATAGCATTGAATCACACAGAGCATGGTTCTTTTTTTTAACTCTCTAGATTGAGTTGGACCTTTAGCTAATTCAGCCCGTATTACTTTCTATTAACTGAATTTGAGGCTATTTATTTTCCTCTGGGAACTTCCTTAGCTGCTTCCACTAGTGTTGATTAAGTAGGGCTTTATTGTTTAGTGTGTTTTTTAGTCTGCAAACTATCTTTCTGTGATTTATTTCTTCTGTATAGCCCTGAAGTCAAAGAATCTAGTACATGTGATATTGATTTTTCTTGTTTCATGAGATATCATGTATGGTCAGTTTTAATGAGTTTGAAAAAAATGTTTTTTGTTAATTGAGTATAAATCTGTCCATTAGATCTAACTACATTATTGAATTGTCCAGATTTCCCATATTTTTGTATATCTTTTAAAGTTATCTTATAAAATTTTGAGACTACTTTCATTTTCTCTCATAAAACTGATTTTGCTTGTGTTTTATTTTTAATTTAGGTTTTATGTATTTTGAACCTATATTGCTAAAAGCATATTAATAACTAAATATAACTTTCTTTAGCTTTAATGATGCCTTTTCTGCCCAAAGTCTGTTTTGTTTTACATGCTTTCTTGTGTTTAATATTTTCCTGATATATCTTTTTATATTACTATACCGTCAACACTCTGCATCATTATGTTTTAGATGTTTCTTTTTATAAGCAGCCTGGCTACTTAGAGCTTACATGACATTATTGGCTGTGACAACCCCAAATCTCAGTGCTTTATTGCAACAAAGGATTAAATACTATTCTTTTTTTCTCTTTATTTTTTTTTTTAATTTAAATAGATTTAGGGGGTACAAGTGTTTTTTGTTACATGTATGAACTATGTAATGGTGAAGTCAGGGCTTTTAGTATACCTTCCACCAGAATAGTGTACATTGTACCTGACAGATAATTTTTGATACCTCACTGTCCTCCCACCCTCCCCTCTTCTTAGTTTTCACTGTCCATTATACCACTTTATATGAGTCTATATACCCATTGTTTTGAAAATTATTCTTTAATCATTATGATCTCTTTTATATTGTTATTTTTAAGTATTTTCATTGCTAATTTTTCTGTTTACTTCATCTCTTGGTGAACTTTCATAGTGTTTTATCCCTAGAGTAGTGTTAGGGTTTTTTATGTTTGTTTGTTTTGGTTTTTGGTTTTTTTGGATAGGCTGATCTTTCAGAAGTTTTTCTTGTTCTTAAGTAGATTTCCAGTGAATCCTAGCTTGTAAAAGTAAGCCCAACAAATTGATTTTACATTTTGTTCTTTGGGAACCCTAAGGTCCTAGATCATCGCTGATTCTAGATGAATTTTAATATTAATTTCCTACATCATTTAGGTGACATAAATTGAGACATGCTTGGCATATGACTAGCATCTCTACTTTTTACAGATTGCTTTTTATGTTTTACTCAAGGTTCCATGCAGACTATGCTTTCCAAGTGCCAAAGGATAGAGGATTTTTCTTCATCCCCTTTTCAGTAAGGGGAAGTTTCTCAAAGCTCAGAGGCCTATTTAGAAGTTTTCTTTCTTTAGACCCAGAGTTCTCTTCTGCCGTGGGACCCTAAGGCCTGTGTCCTGTCAAAAAACCTATTGGCTACTTTTTTATCAGCTTTCTATAGCAACACTTACTTTCTGGTGCCTGGGGATTTCCCCTAGCTTCTTTCAAGTGTAAAAATATTAATTAATTGGGGGGATTCTATTCTTGATAGCATTTCTTATGCTTATAATGATCCTTGTATTACATCTTGCCAGATAGAGTTAATACTTCCTAATTTCTTTTTCTTAGCAAAGAGAGAAAGGCCCAGAGTGAGATCTCAGGGGTCTATAATTTGAATTTAATAGCATTATTTTATTTTTATCATATTTAATTTATGTGACTATTCATTTTAGGTGAATGATTTGAATTTTCATATAAAAGCTGAGTGTCCCTAATCCAAAATCCGATAATGTTTCAGAACGCAAGTGTTTGAGATCTGACATGATCTTCAAAGGAAATGCTTGTTGCAGCATTTCGTATTTGGGGTTTGCAGATTATGGGCACTTAATCAGCAAGTATACAATGTGAATATCCTATAATGCCCCCAAATTAGGAACTTGAAACTCTTCTGGTCTAAGCATTTTAGATAATCAAGCTGTGCACTAGTGACACAAACCTTCCTTTTGAAAAAAAGCTTAGTAAAATTAGTCAATTTAAAGAAAAATATTAAATAAATTGACAAGTAATAGATGGTTATCACAAAAATCATAAAGGTGATATTTTAATAGGCAAGTTTACAGAATGCATGAAAGCATTTGATGTCCATCTGAGCATTTGTCCCCATTTATTAAAATGCTTTATGTCATAAAATGTCATTTTATGCTTTAGCAACCCAGATTGGAAAATGTTCACTATACACACAAATCTGGGCTGAGAATGTGGAAAATAGGTTATCTAAACTAAAAAATACAATTTTGAGCATAGTGTGATTCTCTTCGAAAGAAACAATAAAGGTCAGCTGAACAGTCAGAAAGGGCTAGAATGTGATGTAGCCACCAATAACCACCGTATTGCAAAACACAGCAGAAGATCATTTCTGGTTCACAGATCCAGCAAGCTTTAGTCAGAGTCTTGGCTTATCAGAAGCATTTGGAATGCAGCCTGGCAGAGCCCTCCACAGCCACCAAGGTGGGAAGAGGAGGTGGCACTCACCCATGCACTTGCTCTCCTTCTGACCAGAAGTGACATGTGCCATCTCCACTCTTTTTTGGTTAGCCAAAGCAAGTCCTGTGGCACCCCGGCTTCACAGGGGGCAGTACCCAAAAAGCTGAGAGCCAGAAATATTTGGTGAAAAACAATGTTACAATACTAGCCAGCAAAGAAACTACAAAACAGTTTTTATCCATCCTCTAGATGAGACATGCAGCTAGTTCAGCCACAGTAGAATCAGCCCTCACCTGTGTGTTAGTTAGCTCCCTGTCGTACAGAAAATCTCAAATTAAATAGTTGCCACTGATGAATAAGGTAAAACATGGGCCTTTATGCTGGATTGACTTGTTACTGACAGATCTGGACATTATGGACATAAAACTGGCACCCTGCTGAATCGCTGGCTACTCTATTTGGCCAGTTCATTTCTACAAATATTTACAGGCCTGATAATAGGAATGTGGTTGAAGTGTTTACAAAGAGCGTGACTTTCTCCCAGGTTTGCTTCTGGGCTCTCCTGGCTCAGTATTCCCTCCATCCCAGGGGTTTCCTGACAGGTCCCCACAGCCCTCTGTAATACATGTGGGTTTGCGAGGGTCTCTTTCTCCTGGTCACCCTCAGGTCACAGCCTTCAGTGTTTTCTTTCCTCCAGTATGTGCCAATGCTAGCTTTCTAGCACCTTCTTACACAGGGTTTCTGCTTTGTGCTGAAACGGAAGATTGCAAGATTCTCTAACAATCATGAGTTGAAGAGCATTTCTAGTCTCTGGAGATTTGTGCAGTAATGAAATTATCCTTTATCTGGGCCAATATCCCAGATTTTAGTAATCTTTATTATCATAAAGATTATAGTAATTATAGTACAGTAATCTTAATTATGTTTTGTCCAACCATAATACATAGGTTAATTAAACCACTGCTGCTGGTATTATGTTTTAAGTGGAGGGTATGGAATACCTTATTCAGACAATGCCTGTGAGATTTATAGAGTACTTCATTTGTAATGTATTTATTGTCCACAGTCACTGTGAGGTTGGCTGTTTATTATCTCCATTTAAAATCACAATAATGGTCAATGAATATTCTGAGTTAATGAACTTCTCAACTTCTTGGTTCTAGCAATAGAACTATCACTCAGAACTATAACCTCATACCTAGGACTCTTTCTGTTATTTTATGATGTTGCCCATAATTCACAAGCATTTTTAAAAGCCTACAAAATTTAAGCTGATACCATCTATTTTAAAATTATTCATATTTATTTTGAGAGTAAAGCTTGTACCCTATAGGCTTTGTCAGGCTGGTAGAAATCTGATATCTTTATTATCTTTGTTAAAATTGACTTTTAGGCAGTAAACTAGAGATAAAATGTGTACATACACTTAGGATATTTCAGGTTCAATAATCCAATACAGTAAGTGATAAAAAATATTTGAATTCTACTGCTATTAACAGCAGCATTTTTTTTTTTTTTTTTTTTTTTTGAGACACAGTCTCACTCTTTCATCCAGGGTAGAGTGCTCTGGTGTCATAGCTCACAGCAACCTCAAACTCTTGGGTTTGAGTGATATTCTTGCCTCAGCCTCCCAAGTAGCTGGGACTACAGACGCCAGCTATAACACTCAGCTAGTTTTTCTATTTTAGTAGAGACAGGGTCTTGTGCTTGCTCAGGCTGGTCTCAAACCCCAAACTCAAACAATCCACCCGCCTCAGCCTCCCAAAGCACTAGGATTACAGGCGTGAGCCACCACACCTACCCGGCAGGAGTAGCATTTTGCTCCTTAACAAATACTAAGGTTTGATGTCTAGGAGATCACACAGATGACTTCAGATGACAGGGGTCATTGTAAGGAAATCTGAAATACTGCAGCAACATGGGAAACCCAGACGTCCATCCCTGTAGGTCCCAGGACTTTCAAAACTGGGGCCTGGCCTAGGTCTTCACTTTGCTCACCTCTCCCACCTCCATTGCTGACCAACTTGGTTCAGTCCCATCTAGCATAGTGTACCTCGGTTTGACATGTGTTATCTAGTTCCTGATGATATATTATAGCCTTACTTACAATCCAACATATTGCTCACTGTTTTCCAACCAGGGTTCAGATATAGTTTTAAAGAACACCCAGGATCTAAACCACAGAAAGGAAATGGAAGAAAAAAATAGATACTGAGCGTTTATGAGTGTGGGGGGTTGGCTGGCAAGGACACAGGCACGAGGGAGCAGCGCGGAGCTGTTAGAGATAGTGTTCATTGTTTTAACCCCATCATCCCATCTCCAACATCAGAATAAGGCTGCTTTATTTTGTTCCTCTAAGGCAGTGATTTGCAACTGGTGTGCAGCAACACACTGTGTGCCCTGAGAGGATCTTAGGTATGCAGCGAAACTTTTTGTTAATTTCTTTTTTTATTGTTGGGGATTCATTGAGGGTACAGAAACCCAGGTTACACTGATTGCTTTTGTTAGATAAGGACCCTCTTGTAATTGTGCCCCATCCCCCAAAGGTGTACCACCCCCCTTGTCTCCCCACCTCCTCCCTCCTTCCCTTTCTTAGCTCTCCCCATCCCCCTTCCCCCACTGTGTCCTAAGACCTTAATTGTCTTCATATCAGAATTAAATACATAGGATTCTTGTTTTCTACTTATGGATTATGCTTTTGATGTGAAGCCTATGAACTCTTGGCCTCCTTAAATATAGAAGATGTTCCCCTAAATTTTTCTTTCTAGAATTTTTGTAGTTTTACATGTTACATTTAAGGCTGTGACCCATTGTGAGTTAAATGTATGATGTATAGTTCTTGAATGTTGTTGTTGTTATTGTTTGGTTTATGAGAGTCTAGTTGCCCTAGCACAATTTATTGAAAGGCTATTATTCCTGTATTAACATCATATTTAATGGCAACTTAATAGTGAGGAACTATATACTCAGTTTAATTGCCTTTGTAATCTGGTTCAAAATTTGTTGGGCATATTTGTATGGTGATACATCTGAGCTCTCTGTTCTGTTCCAATGATTTGTGTGCCTATCCTTCTCTTAACACCATACTATCTTGATTACTGTAACTATAGTAAGCTTTCATACATGATAGACTTATTCTTGTCAGTTTCTTCTTCTTTCTTGTTTAAGCTACTGGAGGACATGTATCTTTCCACATTAATTTTAGAATATGCTTATGTATGTCTACAAAGAAGCTTGCTTTCATTTTGATAGAAATTACATTAAGCTTGTAAGTAAATATGGAGAAATTTACTATTATTATTATGTCTTCCAATATGTTAAACACATGTATATCTCCACTTATTGGGTCTTCCTTGATAGCTTTCTTTAATATTCATAATTTCCAGCAGCCAAATGTTCATGTTTTGCTAAGTGTCATTTTAAATGGTACCATTTAATTTCTGTTTCCATATATTCATTGTTAGTATATAGAAAATTATTGATGTTATGTGTTGATCTATTATCTTGCAATCCAACCGAACTCATTTTTTACTTTTGAGAGTTTTTTATTTTCTTTTGTTTTATTCACACATATTTTTGTACCTTCTTTAATATTTTCTATGTTGAAAATCATGTCATCAGCAAACAGATCATTTCATTTCTTCTGTCCAACTGTATGACTTTAGTTATTTTTCTTACCTTATTGCAGTGGCTAAATCTTTTAGTACTATACTGAGCAAGAATAGTGAGAGTGGCCATCTTTGTCTTGTTCACATTTTTTGAGTGAAAGTGTACAGTTCTCACTATTAAGTTGCCATTAAGTATGATGTTAGGTGTAAGTTTTTTTGTAGATGCTTTTTATCAAGTTGACATAAATGCTCTCTATTCCCAACTTGATAAGAGTCTATCAAGAATGTGTTCTGAATTTTTTACAAATGCTATTATTTTCTGTATAAACTGATATGATTATAGGATTTCTTCTTTTGCTTGTTAATATGTAGATTACATTGTTCAATTGTTAAATATCACCAGACTTGAAAACCTGGAAAAATGCATTTGGCAAAGGTCATGCTATATAATTATTTCTGTAGATTACTGGATTTAATTTGTTAATATTCTGTTGAAGATGTTCAAATCTACATTCATAAGATAAATTGATCTGTAGCCTCGTCTCTTCTTTTGCACTGCATTGGTCTTGTTTTGGTATCAGAGTAGTGATCGTTTCATAAAATGAGTTTGCTTTTTTAAATATGGGAAATGGCATAACTTTATCTTTTAAATAATGGAAAACAGAGTGGGGTGGAGGCTGGCCCAAAATGGAGGGATGCTTTTAGAGAATCCAAATAAAAACCATTAAGTAAAAGCAAGAGATCATGGTGTTACATAAATATCAGCCATAGAAATTAGGAGGAGAAAACCAGAAGATTTGTTATATGTATAAATTTGAAACATCTGTATTTAGGGGTGGCGCCTGTGGCTCCAGAAGTAGGGCACCAGCCCCTATACTAGGAGTGGCAGGTTCAAACTTGACCCTGGCCAAAAAAACCCCCCAAAACTGAAACATCTGTATTTCAAGAAAGAATGGACAAAAGTGGAAGTAATGAAGGTCATTAAAATAGAAGACTTGGTACATTCATTATTTATTGCTATATAACAATATGACCACAAACTTCATGGCTTAACAAGAACATATTTATTATTTCACTGTTTTCACTTGATCACAAAATTGTGCACAGCACAGCTGGGTCGTCTGATTCACAAGGCTGAAATCAAGATGTCAGCTGAAGTTGTAGTCTTTCTTATTGCAGGCTCAACTGAGAAATGATCCATCTCGTTTGGTTCTTGGTGGAATTTAGTTTCCTATAAGTGAAGGCATCAGTTTTCCTTAATAGCAATTAGCTGGAAACCATCCTCAATTCCTTGCCATGTGGCATTCTCCAACATAGTGACTTACTTTATCAAAGTTAACAAGTAAAAGAATCTATTAGTAAGACAGATGCAATAATCTAAATATTGTAATACCAGGAGTGAACTACTTCTTACTGTATTTGTTTAGTCAAAATCAAGTCAAAGGTCTTAACTATACTCTGAAGGAGACCATTACTAAATGCAATGACTTCCATGAAACAGGGACAATTAACAGCCATTCTGGATTGTACCTTCCACACAATCAATTAAGTGGAAAATCAAGAGAGTTTTAACTGGTAGATAGGATTGCCTCCATTATTAGGGCAGTGAGGTAGAAAAATAAAGAAGTAGTAAACAGGAAGAAGAGGACTGGAAAATCACATTAAGATGATTCCTTTGTAGCCAATGAGGAATGAACCTGAATAAAGTATTTAGTGGGATGGCATGAGACACAGAAGAGTACAAATATAAATGCCTAGAGCAGGTCTGTGCACACAGTAGAGACTTCATACATATTAGATAAAAGAATTAGATGTAGATGAATCAGTGCATCAGCATATGACAGAAATTATAGAAGTCTATAGTTCAGGCAAGAGTGGTGTTCATCAGGAAATATATTTGAGAATCAAGTCTATAGAATATTATTAAAATCAACTAAAATGTTTAACCCAGATTTTTATCTGCACAAGAAATAGTAGCTTTAAAAATGAGCTGAAAGGTTATTTTCTTTTATTTTCTGCAAGAGATTGGGTAGATTTGGTATTACTTTTTCCCTTAATGTTCAGCCGAATGTGAAAATGTGAGCCATATGGATCCTGTATCAGTAGGAGATGTATGTGTGTATTAAGGTATTTGTTGCAAAGAATACCAGTATGATATGTGTGTGTTTACATGTACATGCATGTATTAATAGATTTATTGCAAAAAAAAAAAAATTGGCTTATGCAATTATTGGAGATGGCTAGGCAAATCTGAAATTCATAGTTTAAGTCATCAAAAAGGCACACTTGAATTCGTCAGTAAAAGTTGAAGCTAATATTCTACAGCTAATTTCTTATTTTTTTATGGAATTCTTCAGCTGTGCTTTAAAGAAATTTCGGTAGATGGAAACAAGCCCTTCCATATTATCTAGAAATATCTCCCTTACTCAAAGTCAATTGATATGGACTTTAGGAACATCTACAAAATATTTTTATACCAAAATCTAGATTAGTATAGGAATAAGTGTATTATATGCTGACAATAAACAGTTGGAATTGTGAAATTTAAAAACTGTATTATTTACAATAAGCACCAAAATAAAGTAAAATACTTAGACATAAATTTAATACAATATGCAGAGAAGTAAGAGGCATAAAACTATAAAACATTGATATAAAAGAATATCTAACTTATTGGAGAGATATTCTGTGTTTATGCACTGGAAGACTCAATATAGCTTCCTTCCTATTTTTCTTTTTTGTCCTCAAAGAAAACCTTTACTTTTTACCACCTGTCACAACATTTCTCAGTAAGTTTATCAAAGACCAAAAGTTATCATAATACCATTGATAAATAACAGGTTTTAGGAGCTGTGATATTTGGTGGCATTAGTATTTTATGGATTCAAGTTTATGCCCAATGTTATTTGTTTAAAGAATGGATTACTATAAAGATTTTTTTACCTCTTGAAATTAAATTTAACTGATAAATCAAATAAATTATCAATTAAAGATCCAGTGTAGTGATCCATAATCAGTAAGTTCAGAAAAAACTCCTGACGTAAGATTGGCTATATAAATGTATAATCAGGGAAAGGGACAGGTAATTTAATGTAATAAAATTTGGTATGTGCATCTTCATTCCCAGTGAAAGATCAAGTGACCCATTTCAATCCTCACATCGAGTTGATCTGTACTAAATGGTATGATATGGAAAACTACCACATCACAGCTGTTTTATTCTTCAACTTATATGAAATGAACATTTTTTCATAGCTTTTTATCATATAACTGACTAAGCTTATTCACATTATTCTTTATTCTCATAATATAGCATTGGCAATCACTTGTTAATAATAGCATAGGTTGAAGCATAATGCAAATTACATTATGAAAGGTTGTTTTTGTCATAATCCATTCACTAGTATGTCAAGAGGGAGAATTTGTTCAGCTAAAGACAAATATAAAATATAAAGCTAGTTATATTTTATGTTATAATTATATTTTATGCCACATGATTTAAATCACTGGGTTCTAACCTTCAGGACCTAACCTTCATTTTTGTTTTCTTTCTTCCTTCCTTTCTTTTTTTTTCTTTTTTTTTTAAGAAGTAATATTCTAGAAGCCAAAGGTTTTATTTGTTAATTAGTTTTTCTAATACACATTCGTTCAAGAAAAACGTAACAATTATATCATGCAATGTTTGTCAACATGTCAATTGAAATAATCTTACATACCCCCAATAATAAGTTAATTATTACAACTTAGAAAAATAGGTAATGAAAACATTGTAAATTGTAAATATATCTCCTTCTCTCTCTCTTTCTCAATCTCTTTCTTTCTGCCTCTTTCTCACAAACACGCACACACACAAGCACTCCATGTGGCCATACTCACCTTCTGATACATTCGTGCACACCCATATACACATAAAGACACATAACTATGCACAAATTATCACCTTCACTCGATACTTTTATTTTTGTTTTTGAATTTCACTTTGGGTTTTATGTAGGAATTCAGAATTAAGGTAAGTACCTTGAGTTTAATGTGGTGAAAATAAATATGATACTATTGACACTAAAGGATTTAATTTATAAAACAGTTGCTTTTAAACTAGCATTTAGCAAATGAAAATTAACATCCATGCTGCAATTACAATCTCTAATTTGCAATTTGCTAAAGAATTGGTACTTTTTGCCAGCAGGTGTTAATTTGTAACTGAAATGAAAATTCATGAGATCTTTGAGGTAGCTAGAGTCAGTGTCTTTTTCTTTTTGATGTTGAGAATTATTTTTAATTTCTGGATATTTGGGGGTACATTTGTATTGTTTACATACTTTGTTTTTGCACAAGTTGATTCAAGGTTATAAGCGTGCCCATCACCGAGACAGTGTTCAACATACAGGGGGGAAGAGGAAAAGGGAAAATTCACATCTAGAGTCAATGTCTTGTATTTTTATTTCAGAAATCTTTCCATGGAACACACAAAAAAGAATGAGTGAGGAAAAAAATGGGGTGGTACCTAAGAGATCTTTTGCCCAAATCCACAGTGCCTGCTCACAGACTAAAAACTTTTGAGAGGTTGTTTATAAGGTGCTAGATGGAGTGTTTTGGAAGTATTTTCATTTTCATGCATGCTGTGTGTGGTACCCAACTCCGGAAAGTGGCAATCGTATATTATCAAATATGATTGAAACCTTTGGGAGTGGTGTAACGCATGACATATACGACATACAGATATCCACCATGGCACCGCGAGAGCACTGAATGTGTTTAGGCACATGCTTTCCCTAGAGCAGAGAGATTCTCCCTGGCCTCCTCCTCTGTGCTGGGCTAGCTCAGGGAACTTCCTAGCTGAATTCCCAAGATAAGACATAGGAACTAAAGGTATTGTACAAAAGCTTTTCATTCAGATTTATGTTTCTCTTTTCAGAGTTTCCTGAATAAAGTGGGAAACAGCCTTTCAGTATGGGTTCCTTTAATCCTGGAAGATACTAGTTCTTTAGGCAGGGGAGGGAGGACATTTTCTCTAATTCTGCAGATTATCTCTTTGTCCATTGTTTCCTGCTTTTTACTTTGATATAATTCTGCCGTTGGGCAAATTTCATTGCCCAACACAGTGCCACGGACTTTCCCCTATGCTTTCTTTTAGTAGTTTCATAGTTTTGAGTTTAACATTTAAGTCATTAATCCTCTTGGCATCTTTGTCAAAATCAGTTGGCTATAGATGTGTGTATGTATTTCTGAGCTCTCTCTTCTGTTTCACTAGTCTATGTATGTATTTTTGTGCCAGTATTTTGCTATTCTGGTTGCTATACTTTTGTAGTATATTTTAAGGTCCAGTAGTGTGACGCCCCTAGCTGTATACAATTTGTTCAAGATTGGTTAGGCTACCTAAGGTCATTTGCATTTCCACATAAATTTTAAGTTTGTGTTTTTCTATTTCTGTGAAGAATGTCATTGGTATTGTGATGGAGATTGCATTGAAAGTAAATTGACTTAGGCAATATGGACATTTTAACATTTAGTCTTTTAATTCCTGAACAGAGGATATTGTTCCATTTATTTATTTCCCAATTTCTTTCATCAGTTTTTCATGATCTCACTCACATGTAGAATGTAAAAACATTGATCTCATAGGAGTAGAAAGTAGAATGGGGGTTGCTGGAAGCTGAGGTGGTTGAGGTAAAGGGGCAGATAAGGACATGTGTTAGTCAAAGAAAATATAATAACAGATAGCTATGAGCTCTGTTGCACAGCATGGTGAGTATAGTTAATGGTGATATTGTGTGTTCTTGAAAAATTCTAAAGCTAGTGGATGTTAAGGGTTTTCACTGCACATGTGATAACTATGTGAGGTAATGCATTTGTTCATTAGTTAGAATTATTTCATAATATAGTAGTTTTCTGTGTTTTTATACGAGACATTCTAATAGGTATAGTTTTGCATCATCAATTTCCATCTCCTATTGTTTGAAAATGTTGAGGATTGCCTCATATGCATCTTTGCCATTCACTTGTCTTCTCTAGTGAACTGTCTGTGGAGATATTTTTCCATTGTTATTGAGTTGTTTGATTTACTAATATTGAGTTTAAGAGTTTTTATTATATTTGGAATTTAACTCTTTTTATATAAATGTTATTTACATGCATTTTCCATAGTCTGTCTCTTTTCTTTAAATTCTTTTCAACATCGTCCAGTACAGAAAAAAAGGTTATTTTTTATTTTGATCTAGTGTAATTTGTAACTTTTTTCATCTTAGGGTTATGCTTTTAATTTCATACCTAGAATCGTTACAAATCTTGGTTTACAGATTTTCTTTCAGCACTTTTATTATGTCATCCCATTGTTTACTGGCCTCCACAGGTTGTCAAGAAATTTGCTGATACTTTTCTTGAGGATTCCTTATGCAATGAATTGCTTTTCTTTTGTAGCTTTTAAAATTCTCTCGCTGTGTGTGTGTGTGTGTGTGTGTGTGTGTGTGTGTATGTATACATGGCAGGGACAGAGTTGCACAATCTGTTGCCTAGGCTAGAGTGCGGTGGCATCATCATAATTCACTGCAAACTCCAGTGCCTGGGCTCCAGTGATTCTCCCACATTAGCCTTCTGAGTAGCTAATTCTATAGGCTCATGCCACCATGCTTGGCTGATCTTTTTAAATTTTTTTGTAGATATGGAGTCTCAGTATGATGCTTAGACTGGTCTTGAACTCTGGGCTTCTCAGGTGATTCTTAGCCTTCTAAAAGCCTACAATTATAGGCACAGACTCAAAAAATACTTTCATGATCCCTAGCAGATTGAATATCATCTATATGTCTGGATTTCTTTGTGTTTATTCTACTTTGAATTTGTTGTAAATTTTTGATGTGTAGACTAGTGATTTTCATATTATTCAGAACATTTTCAACCATTATTTCTTTGAAGATCTTTCACAGCTTCTTTTCCTTTTTTTTTTCTTTTCTTTTCTTTTTTTTTTTTTTGTGAGACAGTCTCACTTTGTCCCTCTGGGTAGAGTGCTGTGGTGTCACAGTTCACAGCAACCTCAAACTCTTGGGCTTAAGCAATCCTCTTGCCTCAGCCTCCCAAGTAGCTGGGATTATAGGCGCCTACCACAATACCTGGCTATTTTTTGTTGTAGCTGTCACTGTTGTTTGATAGGCCCGGGCTGGGTTCGAACCTGCCAGCTCTGGTGTAAGTGGCTGGAGCCCTAGCCGCTGAGCTACAGGTGCCAAGCCTCCTTTTTCTGTTCTTCAGTACTTCTATTATACATATTTTATATACCTTCTGCAGTTCTATTTTTCTCTGAAGATATGTTTTTTACTCTCATTCATTTTATTCTCTGTTCTTTATGAAGTATTATCACCATCAATCTGTTTTCTGTTACTCATTTTTTTTTCTGCTGGTTCAAATCTACTGTTGGTTTTATTTAATTTCAGATATTGTGCTTTTAGGTTCCAGCATGTTCTATTTAATATTTTTGCCCTCTTTTATATCTGTTTGATGACACATTGTCATCGTAACTTCCATACTTGTCAAATAATTGTTTATTTCTTTAAAAATATTTATAATACTTTATTTGAAGTCTTTGTATGTTAATATGATATCTGAGACTTTCCACAGGAAATTTCCAATTTCTGTTGCCTGCTTTTCTCCTGTGAAAAGGAAAGGACACCATTTATTTTTCTTTACATGTGTTGGAATCTTTATCAAAATCTACACTGTTTAGATGATTTATTGTACCAATTCTGGATAATGATTCCCTCTCCTAGAGATTTGTGTTAGTGTTATATATTGTTTATTTGTTTATTGAATTGGCAATAATAATAAAGTTTTGTTTTCAGAGTAAAGCCTCTTCTATTGGTCCTAGTAGGAAATATCCTTCAACAAGCCCAGGATCATTCTGAGAAGACAACAGTTTTGGTAAGATTCCATTTGACTGTTTCTATTCCAGATCGCTTTGTCAACCTGTCTGCCTCTGGGTATGTGACACTCAAACTTTAGGCTCCCAAATTGTAGACAGATATATAATATATATACATACATACATACATATATATATATATATATATGTATTTTTTTTTCAGAATACCATGGACAAAAATTGCTGCAGAATTTGATTAAACTAACGTTCCCTTATTCTCTCTGACAAACAAGCTGGCCTCTGCTTTAGCTTCTTGCTCTCTGGCCACTGAAATTTACATGGTTTTTAAGAATGCATTAGGCTTAAACTCCCCCACACTCTATTACAAAAAGTTATATTGTTTAGGGAGAGCTTTAATGTTCCCTGTTCTTCAGGCCAGCATTTCATACTGGGAAAAAGTTTTGAATGACTTACCTGGAGCTGACATTAAGGACAGTGGCTTGAACTCTTGCAATGACACTTCTGCTTTATGAGCATCGTGCTTCTCAATGACAGTAGATCATATTCTTGTCAGATGCTGCATCTAGAGTAGAACTTTACTTTGTAATAATGGACTGGACATTAGAACAGCACCCCTGACCTCTTGCCGTATACACATGATATTTAGTCTCTGAACTATTATGCTGGGGGTGTAGGGTGGGTGAGAAATGCCAGAGGCTTATAACTTCCATGAATTGCAGCACTTATTTGGGTCCTAAGGAAAGAAGAAATTCCTTTCAAAGGCCATAGTCACTTAAAATCTTAAATCCTCAGTTTCTGACATCAATTCACCCTATTTTTGTACCTATATTTTGGTATTTATTTATTTATTTATTTATTTTTTGCAGTTTTTGGCCAGGGCTGGGTTTGAACCCGCCACCTCTGGCATATAGGGCCAGCGCCGCCCTACTCCTTTGAGCCACAGGCGCCATCCCTGTACCTATATTTTGATGTCCCAAATTCAGTTTTTTTCTCAGGAGAGTCATACACCATGTAACATATTTTGGAATGAAAAAATACTGTAGCATGTTCTACACAATTTTTTTTTTTTTTCAGGAAAAGGTGCTGAAAACCCAGGAGCTGAAGGAGTATGAGAGCATCTTTAGGTACCAGGCATCACTGCTGGTGACTAAAATGGGCTTTTTACATCACAGGGTCTAAGAAAAAAAAGAGATTTCTGCTTTCTCTATCCCATCACCCACTGATAATTCTCTTATTCTTTACTTTTGTTAGAATTCATATTTTTTGTGCTTATTCTTTGTCTTGGGATTTAAAGTACATAACTCACTTGGAGAGATTCATCTCTTCAGGTGACAAGCATGAGATTGGTGAGAAGAAGGATATTTATTACTTAATTAATGGATCTGGGGAATGCAAACTTCTTGTTAATGTGTTATATATAACAGTGGGAAAAGAAACAGGATAAGGCATGCAAGGGTATTTCTTATGTGAATAAAAGAACCAGGGAGTGGAGGGGAAACGGTTTACTATTTTTCACTATTTCTCTGCAAACTATCAGGTAAAATCTCCAACATGTGATTAGAGAGCTCTTAGGGAAGTATTCTAAAAACACAATAGAATCAGCAGTACAGAAGGCCTTTGGACAAATGCCAATGTCTGCTCACAGCTTGAAAATATTGAATGGTTGTTTGAAAGGTGAATGAGTGGGTATTGAGGTAGGACTGCCATCGTTACAGATGCTGTGGGTGGTACTCTACTGTAGAGGGCGGCAATCATATACAATAAAAAAAGATTGACATCTCTGTGAGTGGAGTAACGTTATGGCACACGCAACATTCCTGATGACAGTGTGCATGTGTTGAGAGCATGCAGAGGGATGCTTTCTCCTCAGTGCAGGTGGGCCTCCCTCACAAACTATTCACTCTGGGCTGAACTCCCTTGGAGAACCTTCTTGGGTGCCTGATCAGAGGCAAGACCCAGGAACACAAAGTTCTGGAAAAAGGCCTCCTGTTAAATTCTTCTACATTTCATATTCATTTTTCTAAAGTTGCCGGACTAAAATGGGAACAATTGTTTCTATGTCATTATGTAGTTCTTTTGTGCCTTGAGTGTATGATTCCTTTTATGGAAACTATTTCCTACTCCCACATCCAAATCCATTAACCCGTTCTCACCTACCAGCCTCCTTCCTCATTTTTAAATCTTCTCCTTAAGCCTTCCCAATTTTTTTCCTGCTTTTCAGTTTCCTAATATTATGGAAATAAAGACATTTTCTACCTCAGTTATAGAAGGTCCTTCTATCCTCATATGCCCGTAAAGAAAATGCTCATTCTTTTGAAGATATACTTGAATCTACTTTAAGCAACTAATACATTAGGAGTTGAGCATTAAATGCGGACACTTGTATTCTTTGATATGAAACTTACAAAAATGTTTGCTTCTTTACTTTCACATTTACTTGTCGTATACCTTCTACATTCAGTAATGAGGGAGGAAGGAAGGGAGGAAGACAGAAAAGGAGGAAGTAAGAGACTAGAGTGCTGTCCTTCTCTCTCTCTTTCTGGGGAGAGTGAATATATTGTCTCTCAGTTTGGATTTCTCCATGTTTATCTTATTGGGAATTAGTTTTACTTTGGGGGATTTGTAAATTTATATTTGAAATTTGAGGAGGATTTTAGCCATATTACTTTCAACACTTTTTTCCTTCCTCTTTTGCGTCTCCTAATGGCATATTAGGCATAAGCATATTTGGTATTATTTCTGGTATTCCACCTGTCTGAAGCTGTGGTCATTCGTTTTCATTAATTTTACATTTTCATTCTCTGTTCTTTATGTGGCATTGCCACTATCTTCCTATTTTCAAGTCCACTGATTCTTTTGCTGGCTAAAAACCTACCATGGGGCCTCCTACTGATTTTTCATTTCAGTTATTGTATTTTGTAAATATCCACAAAACATTTTTTAAATATTTGTTTATTTCTTCATTGATAGGCACTTTTGATGAGATGTCATTGTAATTTTCTTTTCCTCCCAGGCATGGCTTTTAGTTCCTTGAAACAATTTATAATGGATTCTTGAAAACACTGGCTCATTAGTATAACTTCCGGGCCCTCTCATAGGCAGTTTCTGTCATTTGTTTTTAGCCTCTTTAAAGGTTACATTTTACTTTTAAATATCTTAACTTCCTGTTGTAAACTAGACATTTTAGATTGCATATTGTTTCAAAGATGGATACTGATCCTCCCTTTCCAGAGATTGTTCTTTCCTTGTTGATTGCTTCTTTATTTGCTTAATGACTTGCTGCTGGGAAGACACCAGCACCTTAAATCTCCCTCCCTTTGCACTTGCAGCTGAACAGGGAACACACCCCCCCCCCATTTCCTAGGCCTGGTCAATTTCATGTAAGTTTCCTAGGCCTGGGAATGAAAGGGATGGTAACCATTCATTTGCTACAGAGTTCCGGCTAAATGTAACTATAGAGGACCCATGCACGCTAGAAGTAACAACTGAGTTCAGGCTAAATGGAGCTATAGAGGACCCCATGCAACTATATATACCCCTGGAGAAAGAGCCCAGAGAGAGACATACAGAGGGAGCGAGAGCGTTTACCCCCCAACCCCCGCCCCGCCCTCACCCTGGGTTCTCTCTGCCAGGAGCTTTGGTGTTTTTGTATTCTTTTCTTTCTGTAAATTAATGCTGTCTTATCACAGATCTGTGGTCCGTGGATTCTTCTTCGAATCACCAAGACGAAGAACCTACTACTAAAGACGAAACTCCGGTGTCAATATGATGGACGCTTCTGCAATGGAGTAATGTATGACGTGTCTGACGTATGTAATATAACTACTAGTGCACTTGGGAAGTGGTTAGTTGCATTCCAAGACATTTGTTCTCTTGAGTGCAGGTATGCCATGGACACTTCTCTTCCACCTTGCTAGACTTTATCTCACAGAACCTTTTCACCTGAATTCTTAGTGGCAAATCTGAGGAACTGAATTTTCCAGCGAAAAGCCTCTTACTGTTTTTATTTTCTGGGATTCATATTCATTTTTTTCTAAGGTTAACTGATCAAAATGGGAACTAAGTTCTCAGTGTGGTTATGTTTTTACTCTCTGCCTCCAGAATATTGTTCCTTTTATATGACCTATTCCTCTTGCAGGTAAAAGGTCAAATCAGTTTACAGTTTTTATTGACTCCTGTTCTCCTTTGACCTTTCCAAATCTTCTGTTTCTCAAATCCCTAATATGCTTACATTTTTTTTTCCCTCTCAGATATTAAAACTCCTTTCTTCATTAGCTGAAGAGGTATTCATTCCTTTGAAAAAACATTTGCTCCTTTACAAGCCACCGATTTATGAGGGGTGATGCACATCACACAGACACTTGTACTTTTTGATTAATTATTTTTTTTTTTTGCTTTATTTTGATATTACTTTTTTAAAAGTTCTGCTTTTTTATTTTTCCTAGTACTTTCTCTATGGTTTCCATTGCTAACACTGCAATGAAAATAGAGTGAGAGAAAGAGAGAGAATAAGAAAGAATGCAAGACAAGGAATCATGATACAAATTATTTGCTTTATTTATTTATTTATTTTGCTGAGTAAGGTACAAGTCAGGTGATGGACAGACTTGTTTTTTAAAAGCTGTTGGAAATCATGGATCAAGTTACTATATACAGTTGCGTATATATTTGTATGTAAACAGCAGTTTCATTTCACTTATGTAACTATCTAGCGGTACAATTTGTGTATCTTCTGGCAAGTATAATTTTAAATTAAAAAGAAATACAGAAACAATTTTGAGCACAACTGCTTTAAAATTTTGTGCTCCTCTGAAAAATGTGTCAAATTACTAGTTTCCCATACTCTCACCAGATGTTCACCAATGTTGAACATCTCTTAATAGATTTATCTGCCATTCAAGCATCGTCTTAATGAAGGATATATTGAAAAATTTATCCCAATTTTATTGCATTTTTTGATTTATTATTAATGACATTTCAGAGTTTCTGTATATTCTGAACACAGCTATTTTGACAGAAGTGTGATTTGCATGTATATCTCAGTCTATTTTATATCTTCATTCTTTTCACTGTATTTTGTTCAAAGCAAATGTTTTCAGTTTTGATAAAGTATAACTTATTAATTCTTTATTTGGTAGGGTGTGCTTTTAATGCCATATCTAACAGCTGTTAGCCTAGGATGTATTAGTCTTATTTGACTATGCCTTTGTTTCAGTGCTCTGAATATATCTTTGTACTGTTTTACAGTCTCTATGCTGTCTGAGAAAAGTTACCTGTTAATTTCATAAAGATCTATTAAATGCAATGAGTTGCTTTTGTCTCACAGCTCTGAGGATTTTCTCTTTTCCTTAGGTGTCAGCAAACTGCATATAATGTCTGTTGATGTGGATTTCTTTGTCCTTATTCTAATTGTAATTAGTTATATTTCTTGGATGTATAATGCTTTTCATCATAATATCTAGAAAGTTTTTATCCCCCCAAACTTTTTTTAACCTTTTTTTTGGGGGGGGAGGCTTATTTTCTTTCTTCTTCTGGTAATACCATAATGAGTATCATTTAATTTTTTTTTTTTTTAACTATTTCTGGTGTTTCACCTTTCTTGAAGTTCTGCTCATTTTTTTGGTCATTTATTTATATGCTTGAAAGAAGCTGCTCAATGGAAAGACTCAAAAATCCCATAAGCTGAAGAACATCCCTTGCTTTAAAACTCACTCCCGAGAAGTAAAATACACTTATTTTTTACTCCAGGGTCTAAGGAGAAAAAAGTATTTCTACTCTTTCTATCACACCAAACTTTGATTATCCTCCTATTGTTTGTTTATAGAAGAGTGTGTGTTTCCCCTGCTTAGTCTGGTTCAGGAGCTGAGTTATGTAACTCAGGTAAAGGGACTCACCCTTCAGGTGAGAAGCACGGGTTGGTGACTTGGAGTGTTTTTTTCTGGTTAACTATTATATTTGAGAAATGCAAAAATGTTTTTTAAGACTTCATCATAATGGGAAGAGCAAGTTCCAATTATGTGAGGATATTTCTTATATGAGCAAGAAAATCTAGCAGGAAAACTTAATTTTTTATGGTCCTGAAAACTGCCACATGGAAAATCGAAATATCAAATGAATAACAGGGAAGGATGGATGAGAAAAGACAGTGAAGGGCGTTAGAGGTCCTTTATACAAAATCTAATGAGCACTCTGACTAGAAACCTTGATAGGTTTTTGGAAGATAATTGTTGGTCAAAGGGTACAAATTTTGAGTTACAAGATGAATACACTCTGATAATCAAATGTACAGCATGGTGACAATATTTAATAATACTTATTGTTTATCAGAAATTTGGTAAAAGAGGAGATGATAAGTGTCCTCACATCCCCCACAAATGATAATTTATGGGTAGTAATGAAAGCATTAATTAATATGACTGTGGTAATCTGTATATAATGTATATGCATATCAGATCATCGTATTTTATACTTTGAATATATACAATCTTTTTTGTCAGTTAAATATTTTAAAAGAAAAAAAGAAAAATGCACAAGTGAACAACTAGGAGTGGCTTCCATCTTGGACATTCTTTGTGTTGTACTTTACTTCAGAGAGTGGCAATCATGTATAATTGTACATGATTGAAGCCTCTGAAAGTAGAGTAACGCATGACATGTACTACATATACCATGATGCTGTGGATACATGGGGAGGCTCTTGTTGCAGACAGGCTGCTGCTAACCCTAGAGTGCAGACACATTTCCACTGAGGCCCTTCCAAGGCTGTTCTAGCCCAGGGAATACTCAGAGTCAAGTTGTGGTGGAAGACTTTCCTTTGAGTTTCTTCTGAAATACATGTATATATTTTAACCAAGGTTGCTTATACAAAAGAGGAACAAGTCTTTCAGTGTCTTCATGGTGTTCCTCTTGTAGAATATGTGTTACCTTTTTTGTCAGGCCTTATACTTAGCCCTGACTTACAGATCTCTTGTCTTATTATCATTTATCAATATCCCTGCCCATTTTCAAGACTTTTCCTTTAGGCATTCACAAATAACCTCACTTCTCATATCCACAACCCGCTGCAGCCCAAAGTATTTTTATTCTTTTTAAATTTTAATTTAATTATTATTATTTTTCTTATGTAGACACATGGTCTTGCAGTGTTGCTCTGACTGGTTTTGAATTCCTAGCCTCAAGCAATTCTCCCACTTTGACCTCTAAAACCACTATGCCCGGTCCAAAGTATTCTTTCTCCCAGGTGATAAAGTGCCTTTTTTCAGGAACTTAGAATGTGTTTCAAAAATAACTTACTTTTAGTTGTAATTAAAAATTGTATATATTTATCACGTACATTTTTTGAAATAGTTACAAATTATGGAATGACTACATTGAGCTAATGAACATGTGCATTACCATACAAACTTATTATTATGGTTAGAACACTTAAAACATACTCCATTAGCAATTTTTTGGGGGGGTGTTAATGTAAGGGTACAAAAAACTAGGTTATAATGTTTGCATTTGTTAGGTAGAGACCCTCTTATAGTTGTATCCCACACTGAAAAGCTGTGCCATATACCCTTACACTGTGATCACTGAGTGAGAGCACACCAATCCTCCTCCCTCTCCTCTCACCCTTCCCTCATTCCCCCTCTTCCAATTTGAATTGAATTGAGTTTTTCTCTTATGTGAGCATGGGTTAGATCATGTACTGGCTTCATATTAGTATTGAGTACATTAGATACTTGCTTTTCTATTCTTGTGATACCTTAGTAAGAAGAATGTGCTTCAACTCCATCCAGGTTAATACAAAGGATGTAAAATTTCCATCTTTTTAATGACTGAATAGTATTCCATGGTATACATGTACCAGGTTATTAATCCATTCCTGAGTTGGTGGGCATTTACGTTGTTTCCAAAATTTGGTGATTGTAAATTGTGCTGTGATAAACAATCTAATGCAAATATCTTTATGATAAAAGTATTATTTTTTTTTTCTTCTGGGTAGATACCTAGTAATGTGATTGCAGGATCAATTTGAGTTCACTGACGATTCTCCATACTTCTTTCCAAAAAGGCTGTATTAGTTTGCAGTCCCACCAGCAGTGTAAAAGTGTTCCCTCTCTCCACATCCACACCAGCATCTATAGCTTTTGGACTTTGTGATGTGGGCTGTTCTCACTGGGGTTAGGTGATATCTCAGGGTAGTTTTGATTTGCATTTCTCTGATGATTAGGGATGATGAGCACTTTTTCATATGTTTGCCAGCCATTTGTGTGTCTTCCTTAGGCAAAGTTCTGCTTTCTTGTTTACATATTGTAAACAAACTGCAAAAGACAAAAGGAGGATCCTGGAATCGAGGGAGGCACTGGTCCCTGGAGCTGCAGGGGTTGGCCTTTACGCTTGGTCTATGGATAGTAACCTGATGTTCAGGGCTTCAGGGGATGACCTGGTGATGGGGTTAGTTTGGAGCCTGGGGCTACTAGGATTGGCTTGATCGTAAGATGGTAAGGTGAGCTGAAACTTGAGGCTACAGATTGTGTGTTGGTACTAAGGCAGGCTTGGAAGAATACTTTGCAGATCTTTGATTAAAGTCTGGGACTGTGGGGGTCTTAGAGTCTTCCCACTGCTGGGTTTTCCTTGGGTGGGTCTGATCTTTGGGTCCCAGGCAAAGTTTGGTGCTCACTTTCCACTTCTTCACCCAAGGGGAAAGTGTTTCTCTTAGTGCTGTGCTGTCTGTGGGTGGGGGAGGGGTGACATGGATAATGTAAAACTCTTCTTGTCCTCTTTAATGTATTGTTTCCTATTTCTGTGCTACACTCAAGTGTTGCAACCTCTCACATAGGTTCCTTAGCTCTTGTTAAGGGATTTTCATGCATGTATAGTTGTTAAATTGATATTTCTATGAGGGTATGAGTATTGGAAAGTCCTATTCTTGCTCCCACCCAATGATTTATTCTCAGTGATTTATTCTTCTTAAAATACATTTGAATCCTCTGTAAGTCATCCAGGTATTGAGGGTTATTTATATAATACCCAGAAAAGTTTATTTTTTTTTAAATTTTATTTAGTTACCTTTAAAAATTATATATCTTCGCCAACATCTCTGGTCTTGGGATTTTGTGATGTTGGCGTGGATGTGGAGAAAAGGAAACACTTCTACACTGCTGGTGGGAATGTAAATTAATACATTTCTTTTGGAAAGATGTTTGGAGAACACTTAGAGATCTAAAAATAGATCTGTCATTAAATCCTATAATTCCTCTACTAGGTATATACCCAGAAGACCAAAAATCACATTATAACAAAGATATTTGTACTAGAATGTTTATTGCAGCCCAATTCATAATTACTAAGTCATGGAAAAAGCCCAAGTGCCCATCGACATGG
>CAUYPK010017269.1:0-24413 GCA_963574355.1 Loris lydekkerianus
TGTGTACATTAATGCGATCATGGGGCACCATACACTGGTTTTATAGACTGTTTGACACATTTTCATCACACTGGTTAACATAGCCTTCCTGGCATTTTCTTAGTTATTGTGTTAAGACATTTACTAAGTTTCACATATACCCTTGTAAGATGCACCGCAGGTGTAATCCCACCAACCCCTCTCCCTCCGCCCACCTCCCCTCTCCTTCCCCTCCCTTTCCTCCTTGCCCCTATTCTTGGGTTATAACTGGGTTATAGCTTTCATGTGAAAGCCATAAATTAGTTTCATAGTGTTTTTCAAAAGTTAGTCTTTAGCTTATCTTTTCATTTTTTCCTTTCCTCTTAAAGTAATTTAAATTTTACTGTTCATACGTTGTCACTTTCCACTGCAATATAAGCTTTGTAAGCACATGGGGTTGTATGTCTGGGTCACTTTCCATCCCCCAGTACCTAGGACAGTTATTGAAACCTAGAAGGTGTTCCACCACCAAGTGTTGCATGAATGAATGGGCCCTGCACATTTCCTGAGATGCATATACCACACCTAGCAATCTCAGCAGCAGTGGGATTTGTTCTGCAGCTACAGTCTTTCATTTGACTCATCCATTTGCATCTGGTCCAGCTCCAATTTCATTGTTCTGACTCAGTAATGAAAACATGCACTTCTGATGATGATGATAGCCCAAGTCCTTGAGTCCTCTAAAAGCTGTGGTTAGGGAAGCTCCTGCTAAATGGAGCACCTCACACCACTATCAGCAGAGCAATGCTCAGCTGAATTTCTCTATCAGTGGTGTCAGACAGTGGGTCAGAGACTGGACAAGAGAGGGTCATCTTAGCTTGGCTATTATAGGCTCCTGTTGCTTGAAAGATTACTTCACAAGCAAGGGTAAGGCTAAGCACTCTTCTGAAAGACTGCCTAAGATCATCCTACCCAGTCTGGTTACTTGCATGTCTCTTTCTTATAACTCAACATGCTTTTTTATTTTTGAAAATTTTTTATAAATCCACAGCATGCTCCAGTTATTTTAATAATTTATTTGCTCTTTCTACAAGCCCCACCTTTTCCTTTGCCTATTTCTAAACGAAGTAAAGGGTCTAAGAAATGCATGAGTCTTTTTGCTTTGTTTTCAACAAACTGAGAAGTTGGGTTCCCACCATAAAATGTTGAATAATAGATTGTTTGCCTAAAATTATCTATGCCTTGTTTAATTATTTATCCCTGGTGCCAGAGTCAGGCATAATGGGTGCTCAATTAATGTTGGAAGAATGATTGAATGAGTGAATCATCCTAGTTTCGTGCCTTTTTATTTTTTTAAGCTGGCAAAAGGTTAATATATGCAGGGAAGACTTAGTATATGAGAAAAAAATCCCACATATGACTTTGATTCTATTCAAATATGTTCCTTCAGTTAGGCAGGATTTCATTAACATTTCCTCTGCATCATGCTTGCTGAATATCATTGCAAGGTTTAGCTGACAAGTGCCATTCATAAGCTGCATCCCTGGACCTAACAGGGTATCCCACCATGTGGAGCTTCCTTTTCTTAGTCCTGATACACATAAGACAGCAAATGTCAAATGCTCTTTTTCAGAACTCATATGCAGAATGATGTGCTTCTTCAAGGTCAGGACAAGCACCCATTTTACTTTGCATTCATGCGCAAGAATGCTGGTGACAGGTAACCTTCAAAGAGGGAGGCTGTCATTGGCAGGAAGGGCAAAGGCTGGGAATTTAATCTTCCTAAAAAAGTCACATCTGCTGGCTGGCAGGAGAAGAAGCTCATGTCAGGGCAGGAGACTAACTGGCAGTGAAGAACTGCTGGTTACTGATTAAGCTGGGGCAAGGTATTTTAAAGGCAAAAGAGCACTCCCTGAGTTTAGGTTAGGTAGGCTCTTGCAGGCTCTCACAGCTGGGAGGGGAATGGGGAATGGGTGAATGAGAAGGGTGAGGTGAGAGAAAGGACAGGGCATGGGATGCTCTCAGTTTGGTGGGAGGGAGAAGTCTCCTCTAGGGGTGGCCAGATCCTCTGTTCTGTCTCAGAAGCTGCCAGAGACAGGTAATGTTTACCTCTAGGGCAGAAATTCCTGTGTCTGGGGTTGAGACATTGCAAGTTTTGCCAGCTGTCTCAAGGGGCAATGTGAAATTCTCAAAAACCCAAACCATTTCAAAGTGTTTTTAATATTACACAGTAACCTTTGAGTACCTTCTGAAGGCCAAATATTTCCACTCTCAAAACATCTGGGAGTAGCTGCCATGGCTGCTACTGTTTTCACTTGTTTGCTCTATAACTAGACTTGAGTTACATGGTTTGCACGTATTACATAATAATTAAATTTAATCTTCACAACCTGATGAGATAGTTGTATTTGTCCTCATTTTAGCAATAAAACCAGAGACACTGAATAACTTGTACAGAGCTGGACAATGACAGTGTAGCCTCCCCAGAATGAAAGCAATTTTGCCCCCGTCTAAGAGAATGAGTCCCTAAATAATGGCTCTTTGCTAGCTGCAGAACATTTTATAGGCTACTTGGCCCTAAGGAATGCTATTTTCCATAATTGGGAACTAACGGTTCGTTAATGCTCTTGCATCCTTCAGACAGTTTATTTTGTTAACTATAGATCAAACTGGGCTTTTTAATAGATTTAATCAGATGAAGCAAAATGTGGTCCTGCCATTAGATGGACAACATCCAAGGATGAGTGGGCAGCTGACTTATGATACACGAGTGGAGAAGAGCCCAAAGCTGCAGTCTCTCCCTGTCTACCCCTCTGCTGCTACAACGGGTCTTGATGCTTGAAATTCCCCAGAACAAAGTCATCCATTTGGATTAACATCTGAGCAGCCCTACTAAAATTACCTGTGAGGACTAATGTGCTGAGAAAAATACCACTAAGACTTTACCTGTGTGTGTTGATTTCTCTCATTTGATTCTAGCAATAAACTCTAAACAGCTGTTTCCTCTTGGCATGAGTTAGCTTATTAGAATAGATAGTATTCAGCAAAGCCCCCAGGGAATGGACCAGAGGACAAGTGAGTGTTAGTGATAAGGAGAGGTTGTCAGAAAAGGGCAGGCATATCCACACCTGTCCTTTGGGGGTGGATTCTGCTTGCATCTAAAGCAGCCAGAGATCAGCATAGAGCTTTGGGCATCCCAGGAAGTAAGGATGAGAACAGGGAAAGCTGTGAAGCTAAAATGTGAGGAGTATTTAAATGTAGAGAAGAACTAAAGACAATGTTGGATATGTAATTGAAATTTTTTTGGCTGGATGCGGTGGCTCATGCCTGTAATCCTAGCTTCTGTTAAGCCGAGAAGGGTGTATTGCTTGAGCTCACAAGTTCAAGACTGGCCTGAGGAACAGTGCCTCTACAGTGCCTTTACTAAAAGTAAAAAAACTAGTCCAGCATAATGGCAGGAGCTTGTAGTCCCAGCTACTCGAGAGGGTGAGACAAGAGGATTGCTCAAGCCTAAGAGTTTGAGGTTGCTGTGAGCTATGATGACCCCGTGGCACTCTACTTAGGGTGACAGAGTGAGACTGTCTCAAAGAAAAAAAAATTGGGGTAAGTTTTGACAGCACATTGCAAATAATTATATTTTACCAAATAAGTAAGCCATATCTCTTAATAATTTTGCCTTGGCAGTCCTAGAGGGAGCAAAGTAGAGATGCTGGGAAAGAGATGAGAAATAAGAAGGGTATGGTGAAGTTGATGAACACATTTCTCGTGTCAGAGACAGGATAAGGCCATCTGATGTTGCTGGCTCTTCCTCACATGCTCTTTCCCTTGGAGATCAGAGACCACAGGTGGACTTGGAGAGACACAAATACTCAGCCACAACTTGAACTGTGCTGGGTGCCTTGGCCTCCCCAGTGGATGGGCCTGGGCATGGCTAACCAATGGGGGATTCCAAGGGCTCTGACCCATTGTACTCTTCCCAGCCCGGAGAATGTCTCACCCTACCTACATCTTTCTCCTGCTTTTGCTCTTCTCACACTCCCAATCTCTAGCTCTTTGAGAGCCATCATACCCTTAGGAATGGTGCCAGTGAGGTTAGGATATCAAAGACATTACCCTAAAAGGTCCTATGTTCCTTCTACCATCTCTTTTCTGCTAGAAAGCAGTGCTGGCCTCAGGCAGGTTTGTAAATTCAGCCAAGTCTAGTTTTCATTTCTTATGTTTCTGTCACTCCATTTCAAAGCCAGCCAAATGTCTAGTACTCTAATTCCCTATTTGCACCCCCATTGCTAGGTCCTAGACCACCAGGACCAGAATATACTGGATCATATACTTTTGGTCACTTTCCTCTTCTTTCTTAGCTGATTTATCCAAAATTACCTGTCTCTAATTGTTGTAGGACCAGTTCTCTTTGTGGGTGATACCATGTTGTCCAGAAAAAGGAAAATTTACCATTACATTAGCTGACATATATGTTACTCCTTCCTGTTAAGCAACCTCTTAAACCACTTCAATAATAGGCTTTGTATTTATAAGAAAGACTCTAGTGGGAAAATCAAGAACTACTATAGACCAAAAGGGAATGTAGTTCAGTCACTGCTTACTTTACTGGTGGAGTTAAGTGTTCCTTCATGTGGGGTGAGCCCTTGGTTGGAAGTCTGAAAGTCTAGACATGTGTGCCCTTCATTTCTGACTTCAAAAAGATCTTAGAGACTAGCTATAAACCTCCCTAGAGGCTTGAAGGTCTTTTTCTGCAAAATAAGGGTTAATAGTGAGAGGGTAATCTCATTTCTTTAGGTGGTGACTTGGGAGAAGGCCACTAAATTATTGCAAAGTACTTTGCAAACTCTGAACCTTTGAGAAGGGATTAATAAAAGCTTTGGATGAAGTTTCTCTAGAAGTTCAATGGGATGTTGAGATGAGATACTTGGCAGAGTCCAGTGCTGAAGAGTGAACTTCTTGCAATGCATTAGGAAATAAAAACTAAAAACCCTAAATGAAGTATTCATGCCCTTAGATACTTTCCACCCTAAAAAAATACCCAAGTTTGCTGCCAGCCATTGTCCAATTTTATGATGCTATCCTAAGGCGTCTTAGAGACATATTATCTATGAAGGTGTTTGGGCCAATAGAGGAGGAGTGAGTGGGGAATGGTCCCAGGGTATAACTTCCCTTTTTTACAGAGGTATAACTGTGTGGAACATGTGTGCTTCCAGATGTTGACCTGAATAAATCCTGGCCACTGGCCTTGCTCCAGAGGTCACCTAGGATTAGATTTGGTGATATTTATAGCAGGACAGAGTATCCTGGTTCAGTGATACCAAATTTTTCATGAGGGCATATTGACTGTTCTGTTTTCTCAGAGCTTGGGCTATGAGCTCTTTCTTCACAGCTGGTGCCCACTTGCTTTGGTTTATGTGAAAATGTACCTCTTTGAAGACCTGAAATCTCACCTCTGTCAAGTCTCCACTTGGACCCCACAGCCAGTTCTGTACACCTCAGAGTAAAATCAGGGCCCATTTTAGGCAATTGAACTTAATTCTTGACCAGAACACAGCAAGAAGTTAAGGCCAGTCCCACTGGGCAGGCACCCTATATGTAATTGCTTGTGATCATGTTTCCTGAAGCAAAGATTCTTTGGGGGAAACATTAATATTAAGTTCTGTGGGAAAATGTACTTGCCTCTAGCTATGGGATAGCCTTTCCACTCCAGGGAGATCTGTTATAGGAAAGTCATATCCAGAAGATCTATATGTTGTTCTCAACATTAATGATTATGACAGCTGATTCCCTTACCTTTTTAAAAAGACATTTTATTTTAGAGTGCTCTTTTGATTCCATTAGTTTCTTTAGAGAGGGAGCTTTTTATAGGGTATTTACCTGTCTTTAATATCTTCTGGTCTCCTTTTTAGTAAGTAAGAGGTTCCTCAGTTAGGCCAGGCATGTTGTAAGAACAGGTGGGGCCACTAGTGAATGAAGAGGAGTGATTTTGCAACTGAAATTTTGGTGGTAAAACTGAATTGAGAAAGAGGCCATTGACAGGTTAAGGCAAAAAATGAACATTTAAAACAAATAGCTCTGGATTTGTGAATTAAGATGACGTTCTTGAGTCTTTTCTTAGAGACAGCATCTCCACCCTCCCTCCCACCACCACCAGTGCTGGTGTCTTAGTCTGTTGGGGCTGCTGTAACAAAATGTCATAGACTAGGTGGCTTATAAAATGTAGATATTTATTTCTCCTGCTTTTGGAAGCTGGAAAGTCCAAGTTCAAGATGCTGCTGATTTGGTGTCTGTTGAGAGCCAATTTCTTGGTTCATAGATGGGTGTTGTCTTGTGTGTTTTCATATGGCAGAAGGGGCAAGAGACCTCTCTTTAATAAGGGCGCTAATTCCATTCATGAGGGCTCCATCTTCGTGACCTAACCACCTCCCAAAGGCCTACCTCCCATACCATCACAATGGAGATTAATTTTCTGGAAGGAGGCACAAACATTCAGCCTGTAGTAACTGTTTATATCATAGGCTCTTGACAATCTGTGGCATTTAGTACATTCACAATGTCTCACAATCTCTACCTTTACTTAGTTCCAAAATATTTTTATCACTCCAGAGTAAAACCTCATATTCATTAAACAGTTTCTATGCTTTTCTGTGCATTTCCCCTTCCCCCTGTACCTAGCAGCAATCAACCTTTATTCTATCTTTACAGATTTATTTATTCTAAATATTTCATATAAATGGAATCATACAAGATGGACCTTATTTCACTTAGCATACTGGTTTTGGAGGTTTATCCAGGCTATAGCATGTATCAGTACTTTGTTCCTTTTTATGATTGAATAATATTTCCTTGTGTGGATATACCAACCTGTTGATGGACATTTGGGTTATTTCCACATTTTGACTATTATGAATAGTGTTGGTGTGAATACCCATGAGTATCTGTTTTCAAATCCTTTTGGGTATATACCCAGAAGATGAATTGCTGGATTATGTGGGGATTCTATGTTTAACTTTTTGAGAGATCATCAAAATGTTTTCTGCAGTGTTTGAATTGTTTTGCATTCCAACTGTATGTGAAGGTTCCAATTTCTCCATAGCATCACTAACACTTGTAATTTCTACTTGATATACTTTTAACTGTTGTGCACATTATTTTGTATGATCCATTAAATATTAGGTTTTAAATTTTATATTAATCTCTAACATCTGTGTGTTCTGGAGCATTTCACATTATCTAAATTACCACTTCAGAATCATTTTTTTCTATTACTTCACTTTTTCTCAGATGCTGTAATTCATCCCTGTGAATTTAGATTTTGATAATTTTTGTTGTTGTTGTTGCTGCAGTTTTTAGCTGGGGCCAGGTTTGAATGTGCCACTTCCAGTATATGGGGCCAGTGCCCTACTCCTTGAGGCACAGGTGCTGCCCACATTTTGGTAATTTTTGAGCACAGCATTTATTGTTAGAGTAAATTCTCTTCTGTCTTAGAGAGATCTCTATATTAGACATGAGAGAGTGTACATGTCAGTCCCTGCCCTATAATTTTGGCTACACAAACTTTTTTGAAGCATTATATTTGAAACGAAGCTCTATCTGGGGAGACAAGCAGTGGTGCTCGCATTGTGTTTCTGCTGAAAGCTCTGAGGGAAATAGGAATCCTTGTGCAGCAGCAAAGAGCGAAAGCTGGGTAAAGGTTGTCTTGGAGTGTGCACTTTTCTTCAGCCTCACCCTCATTCCCACATTCCCATCTCAAATCTGGGAGAGGGATGAGGAGGAATGGGAGAGATAGGCCAACAGGGCTCAGGGGAGAGAGACTGAAACAAAGCTGACCTTACGCTCACAGAAATGGACAGGCTAAAAGGCAGGAATAATTGTCTTCAGCTGGCTCTGCTGCTAGACCTCAACTGGTAAGTTAAGTTGAGGGAAAAATCAGGGAAAAATGACAAAAGGCAAAATGCAGGGTTTCTCAGCCTTAGCACTAACATTTTTGGCAGCTAATTTCTCAGGGGAGGGCTGTGCTATGCACATTCAAATGTTAGAACCTCCCTGGTCTCTATCCACTAGATACCAACAGGTCGTTCTCCACCCCCAGACAGTGCCTGGGGACAGAATCACAACTCTAATTGACAACTACTGGGAAAAGTAAGTAATGATGATTTTTTTTTTTCTTTTCACTTATCAATTGGCATTGCCGGTGGGTTGTTATTTAAAAGCAAATACTTATTGAGGCCTTACTATGTGCTAGACCAGTGGCTGTCAACCTTCCTAATGCTGTGGCCCTTTAATGCAGTTCCTGTGGGACCCACTGTGCTAGACACTACGCTCAGCATTTTCATCCCTTTATTTCTCAGTAAATATCTGAGTGTCTATTCTACTAGGAATAGAATCTGCAATATGTATGGAACACTGGCAAACTCCTGCCCCCATGGAGCTTTTATTCTAGTGGAGAGATAGGCCCATTAAGATAATTTCACAAACATAAAATTGCAAGCATACTGAGTGACATGGGAGGGAGGTCTTTTGGAGGCTATAATAGCAGTTTCCCAGGGCTTCCAAGAACTGGGCTGTCTTCCGAGGCTCTCACCTGTATTAAGGCACATGACCCTTAGGGCAACACCACAATGTGAGTACTAGGACTCACCTTGTTTTACAGAGAAGGAAGCTAAATCTTAGATGGGCAAAAGTCATACATATAGTGAGTGGTAGAGTTTTGGTTTTGAACCCAACATGCCATCTTCAGAGTCTGAGCTTTTAATTGCCACCCAAGACAACCTGAAGAGAGATCTGAAGAATAAAGGTATATCAGTTGGGTGTTCTAAGGCAGAGGGAAAAGTGCAGGGGCAGGCGATGAAGCAGGAGAGAGCAGAGAGGTGTGAATTAAGGCCAGTGGGGCTGGTGTGAAGAATTGCTGGGGGCAGGGACACACCATTGCATAGCCTTGCAGACCACACCAAAGCCACCATGAGACCCTGAGGGGTTTTAAGTGGGGAAAGGACACTAGGTTTGCCCTCATTACCATAATTCATATTTATAACTACCCAATGAGGAAGGAATGAAAGCTATGTATTTCACTGAGGAACTAGGGGGCACTCAGAGAGCTGAATGCTTTGTTAAGGTCACACATCTGAGAAGTGGTTCAGCCAGAGATTTAAACTCAAGCTTTTCCCATTCGAAAGTCTGTCATCTTACCTAGAACACTCCACAGGACCCTCCTGCTCCAGGAACATTCAAGCATATCCCTGCCATGAGCTCGCCTCTCTGTCATAAGAGCCAGTGAGTTGGGTTTGAGGTTTGGGAATTCTGTCCCTGTGCTTTTTGATAACAGACACTATCCTATGCCTCTCAGCAATCACTCTTTAACTATTTTTTTCTTTTTTCTTTCTTTCTTTTTATTATTAAATCATAGCTGTGTACATTAATGAAATCGTGGGGTACAATGTGCTGGTTTTATATACAATTTGAAATATTTTCATCTAACTGGTTAACATAGCCTTCATGGTATTTTCTTAGTTATTGTGTTAAGACATTTATATTCTATATTTAGTAAATTTCACATGTACCCCTATAAAATGCACCATAGTTGTGGTCTCACCAATTAGCCCCACTCCATCCATCCCCTCCCCCTCCCTAACCCCTCATTCTTTAACTTTGGAATTTCTAGTCTCTGTTCATAGTCTTTCACTCCAACTCCAATATTCACCCTTTCACCCTGCCCAACCCTCAGCCCTGTGATCTTGCCTCGGGACACTGTACACGTGGCCTCTGATAAGAATCACTCCATTCAGAGTAGCTGGCAGGTAAGTGTCCTATTTGCTCAGACATGCGTGAAGGTCTCCACTCCCCAGATTTCACTGCCATGGAGCCTGAAACTATTTGGTTGGCTCTCTGTTCTTTTAGAGATAGTGTGTTCCCCTTCCAGGTAAACTTCAAGCTAGTGTTCATTTAAATATTAATTTGCAATTGCACAATCCCTCCTGTGATATTAGCACAGTCTGTGGGAACAAGGCTGACTGAGCCTTCTTGCTTACTTTCATCACATATTTCAACAGTGCTGAGACTTGCCGCGGAGTTTGATTCTTCCTTTACACCATCCAAAATGCTCTGCAGAGCTAACCAAATTGAAATGAGCCCCTTCATCTTACGCACGGATAATTAAACTTCAAACACTGTTTATCTCAGTCCCCAAATCCTCAGAATGCAGAAGCAAATTAATTTTAAATCTATATCTGCTTTAAATAGTAATTGTTTAATCAACAGACTTGATGTATAATTATATTCTTTGTTCGTACTCCTTGCAGGCTTGAATAGACCACATAATTCCTGGGTTGCTGCTTTCATTTCTGTAATTAGATCATGTGACTGATCCTTACTATATTATGGTTGACTATAGCTGCTTCCCTCCCACCCTCTTCTAAATTCGAAAATGGTTTCTCATGAATTCTTAGATTATAACAACCTAGTTTAGCAAGGAGCTCTGAGTATTTTGCTTTAATCGTTTACTCTTCTTTCACTTTGTAATTTACCTGGAAGCAAATGATTTTCCTGGTGGCTGTAATCTTCAGAGTTGAGAGTTCTTGTCCGTTTCAACTCCTATTTTCCTAAAAGGAAACCCTTCTTAACCACACAGAAATGTACTCCCTGAATTCCTAGAAGCCAATATTATCCTTAGAGAGGTGGTATTTAAGATTCAAACTGAACAAAAATTAATATTCTAGCATTTTGTTTTCTGGCCATCTGGGGCTTCACAGAAAAAGAGGAAGTGATTTTTCCTTATTAGAAAGAATAGTTTCATCTCTAAGAATTTATTTTAGTTACCTGGATTTATCCCATAAAAATGAGAGCTGGACGTTAAGTAATTAGGTCAACACTGGGATCTATTATTTAATCAGAATTTGTTTGTCCCACATAACATGCATGATTTCTTTGGGTCTGTGCTGGAAGTAGGATTATTATTCAGCCAATCTGGCTCCTTGAACTTCCTTTATCAGTGTTGTCCCCCAGCTCATTATCTTTCACGTTTGACTTCCCTGAGTTCTTACTATTTTTAATATTTTTTGATACTGAGGTATGCAAAATTGGGTAAGGCATAGTAAGTACTTAATTAATACTGTATAAATTGGGGAAATGATTGGCAGTTGGAGAGAGAGAGAAAATCATTTCAAACAATAACAGCATAAGTTATCTACACTTAAAGCTTAAAATAACTGGGTTCTTTTCTTCCATCATACTGTAAAATCACACTTAAGTTCACACTGTTACTTCTTGGTCTTCTTCACCATTCACTTTCCCCCCTTTACACATGCAGTATCTGTGTTTCTGATTTATTTCTTACCTATACAACCATATATTTTTCAGGCAATATCTCATTTTGCTGCTTGATCCAGCTATCCATTTTTATGAGTTTCACAACCATATTCTGCCCATATTCCTGTAACTGCCAATCTTTTGTTTTTTGTTTTTGAGAGAGAGTCTCACTATGTCACTCTTGGTAGAGTGCTGTGGTGTCAGAAGCTCACAGTAACCTCAAACTCTTGGGCTTAAGTGATTCTCTTGCCTCAGCCTCCCCAGGTAGCTGGGACTATAGGTGCCCATTACAATGCCTGGCTATTTTTTGGTTGTAATTATCATTGCTGTTTGGCAGGCCCAGGCTGGGTTTGAACCTGCCTAGGGGTATGTGGCTGGTGCCCTAGCTGCTGAGCTACAAGCACCAACCCTGCCAGTATTTATTTTTTTAATTATTTCCTTACCCATTTGGGCGTTTGCAATACCTCCCAATAACATCTATGGAATTAATTTCTGCATTTGTTGTTCACCTTTCCAGATCAGCCATGCAAATGCTGAATTAAATCACACAACTCATAGATACTGCTACCTTCACAGATGAATAATTATCCTGTATTCATGGATTGTGATGTTTTTTGGTTGGAAAATTCTGAGTCCAAGTCCTCTCCTTCTCTTTAGAGGGAGATCAGTCATTATGTACCTTTTATTTTTAATCTTTTAAGACTGAGAAACATAATCACACAAAAATAATCTGAGTCAGGAAATATAAACCTGTCTTTGCATAGAGGACACATAGTATAGGAAACTGAGAAGCAAATGAGGAGATGGGGAAGTGCCCCCGAGGCTGGCAGTGGCTGGAAGCTGCTCCCACCCTCAGGACGGATGGAGCACAGGAAGAGGAGGTGTTGCCAGAGCCTAGAGCAGGGGCTCCCTGGGAGAGCTTGGAGCTGGACATGCAGAGGAATGGGTTGTCTGCTGGAGTTGGACGCTTCCAGAAGAAAAAGCACTGTATAAGATGCCACACAGGCAGGGAGAGGAAAGGGTAAAAATCTTGACCTCTCCTCATGCCATCAAGCCTGCTAATGGCCCATTGGCTGATCCCACCTGGGAGCCACTTGACGGGAATTCCAGTTTCCAGATATGGGTTAGAGCAGGCTCGCTCTCAGTAAGCAGAGCAAAGGGACAAAGGAGCAATACAGACCCACGAAAGCCTGGTACAAAGTCCTTGATGTGGGCCCCTTTTCAGTGAGCTGCCAGTTCACCACTGACCAGTGCCTGCCTCTTACTCCATCATGAACACTATTGCTAGGCTGGCTTTCCCATTTTCACCTTTGCACAATGACCCCTACTTCTTTCCACATCAAGCCTGGACTTTTCAGGACTTTCCTAGTATGAATTGTCCCTCCCAACTCAGATTCAGAGTTAGTTAACATTTCTTTAGACCTAACTCTTTGCCAGAGAGAAGGGAGGAGAAAAGAAAAACTAACTAATGTTGGGTGACCGACCATCTGTTATGCAACTGACACTATACTGGGGACTTTGTATCCCTTTCTTATTAAATCCGCAGATATTATTTCTCTCTCTCTCTCTCTCTCTCTCTCTCTCTCTCTCTCTCTCTCTCTCTCTCTTTTTAATAGGATAATGAGGCTTAGCAAGGGAGAGTAACTGTTCCAAGGTGATACAATCTGGCTGAATTGGAACCAGGCCCATCTGACACCAACACTTGTTTCCACCATACCGCATCACCTTCTTGGTTTTATTAACATGCAGACACAATAAGTGATTTATTAAAGTTCGCGTGGTTGATAAGTACTACCTGAAAACTCAACCATCTGTTTTAGACTTGGAAAATTTCCCTTGTAGTCATATTTTCACAAGTTCCTACCCACTTATCCCCAATGCAATTCCAGCTTTCTCTGCATACTCCCCATTACCTGGCAAGCCCACAGCAAGCTCTCCTTTCTTTGAACTCCTCTGACAGACACGCCACTTACACACATGCTCTCATAGAGCCTCTAAGCGTTCCATGAAAGGAACATAAATTCTGTTACATTCTAAATAGTAACACCAGCTATACCTTATAGTTTTCCGTTATCTCTTCATAAAATCCCATGCTAGTGACATAGTTAACATTGAATAATTTAACTGCCAACCCTTTTTCAGGGATGTGATTAAGCACCTTGCAATTTGGACAGACTGCCCTTTAATTTACATTACTACCACCAGGAGAATACTATTAAAAGGCAGATTTGATCCTGTAGGTCTGGAGAAGGTCCTGGGACACTGCTTCTCTAGCAAACTCCCAGGAGGTGTTAATGTTAATCCAGGAACAATACTTTGAGCAATGGGTCTAGAACACAGAGTTACACCTCAAACGCAGCAGACAACTCACCCAGCACACTTATCACAGTGGACAGAGGAACAGACATATACAATATGCTCAAATCTAGGGAACTGACACCACTGGCATATCGAATTAGGGTTCTTAACATTGGAAGATAAAGAAGGGATTTATATTATGTCGTATTAGGAAGATAAAGTGGTGGGGGTGCGGCTGGCACAAAGTGTTATATAGTGAAGATTTGTTTTTCTTTAAATAGGAAATCATTCCTAAGAGAGAAAGTAGGATAGGTAATGAAGTCTTTTTCTTGTTTGGTGGTCAGGATATCGATGTGTGGAGCTGAGCAGGGGCTTCTCTCTCAGCCTTCTTTTCTACCATGAGCTGGAGGCTGGAGGAAGTTGGAGATTTTATTGAGACAGGTGTGCCAGTCCTCCTGTCTGCTGGAGGCTGGAGAAAGTTGGAGATTTTATTGAGACAGGTGTGCCAGGGTCTTGGGGTGAGAGGACTCTGAGGACACTGTTGACTGCCCCTTGGGCATTCCTAAAAAAGAATGGGAAGATGGACACTTTCCTCTCACCTCCTCTGGGTCTCAGGAATGTCTGCTGAGGTGCCTCCTGGATTGTCCAAATAAAACTGAATGTTTAACAGGAATCAGAGTTTGCCTAAGATACTGGCCAGAATCAATTTTACCTCCATTTTTAAAAATCGATACTGTATTTTGTATAATTTATTGTCTTTGTCTCTCTCCCAAATCCCTGTTGCTGATAAAGAAATAATCATTACTGCCTTTCCTTTGTCAGACATTTAACTATCTGTGATCCATACCATCTGCTGCAGATTTTTCAGTTTTATTTTAGGATTTACATGAAATTTTCAGTTTGCTCATTTTATATCTCTTATACTAACCATTACTTCAAGAACTCAGCTTAGATTTCCTCAAACCATCTGGAACAAGACTGGATCAATCTCGTGTACATCGTTGACTTTGGAACAGGATCAGAGAATTTTTTTTTTCAATTTGATACAATTTTCCCTCAGTGATCATGTTCTAGAATGTCCTAGCCCATTGCTTAAATTGTATTCATAATGTGGTATTCCCTAGCTACCAAAAACTAGGGATTTTTGCTATTTTTGAGTGGTTATCTTTGAAAAACAATACGATGACAGAGTGCAGAAGAAAGAGCTTAACTCTGATAGATCTAAATGTTAGGCATAAAATAGTACTGCTCTTTTCTCCAATCTCTTATTAATTATTGGGAATTTCTGATTTTGGAATGGGCTAAGTACATTGCTTCTCCACTCTCTTCTAGAAAAAACTGTTTTCTGAGTGTCAGGATCTTGTATTTTCATCTATGTCTTTAGTGCTTGGCACATGACTGTCCAATGCATACCACATAAATAATCAATGAATGACTGCATCTGATTGACCTATGCTAGGGTGCAGCTATAGGAGCTCTTTTGAATTCTGCAAAGGACTGGGTAGGAGGTACAGGAAAACCTTTTCCTTCATACAGGAGGGTCAGTTTTTCTAAAGTTAATAAGTTAGTAATTTGATACTTTCTAGGTACTTTGTGTGTGGATGGGTTCTATATGGAAACCCAATTTGATGGTATAATTTTAGTTTCGGGTAAAACATCTCACCACTGAAAGTGATGGAAATTATAAAAAGAGAGAGATGGGGTCACAGAGTGACCACAGACTTTGAAATTAGACAGAAATAGGTTCAAGTGTTGGCCTTACTTCTTCCCACTGACGGAAACTTGAGTATGTCACTTGTGCAGAGTCTGTAAAATGGTATTAGCGAAGACAGATAAAATGACATAAAGTGTCTTAATAAGATATCCAAGGCCCTACCTGACCTGATCCTTGCTCATCCTACCATCTTCCCCTCACTCTCCTATTTTCACCCACATTGCCTTCTTGCAGTTCTTCAAAAGTTCCAAGCTCCCGTGCTCTCACTGCAGGGAAGTGCATGAAGGTCCACTGCCTTCCCCACTCTTTGTCTGGTTAATTCTTCTTCATGCCTCAGAGCTCAGGTGGAACATCATTTCCCCAAGGAAGCCCTCACGGATCTCCCTCAGTCTTCAGTTATGTGAGATGCCCCTGGAAGGTACATTCTGAACTCTGGAAGACTTCCCACCCTTGTCTGAAATAATAATTGTGTAATTAGTCCTTCAGTTCCCCCCACTCTTTCTACCCACAAGAATGTAAGCTCCATGAGCACAGAGATCCTGCTGCCTATTCTCTTCATCTTTGTTTCTGTAGTGTTAAGCAGAGTGCCTGGCACAAAGTAGGAGCTTAATAAATGGTGTTGGATGAATGAATAAATAAATGAAAAGTCATCAGTTAAACCCAAATGCAAACTAGATACACAATAATGTGTATTTTCAACATACTTTCTGAATTGTCTTCTTTTGTGAAGCATTGCAAGGGAGACTAAGACAATTGAAAGGAAATTAGGATTTGACTGAATGCATCCTGACTTCCTTCAACTGTCTGAAAATATCTTCCTTGCCATTCCTCTGAGTCCATGACTCTCCACCCTCACTCTTTCTCAAAATCACCTGGGCAGTTTTTAAACACTGAAAATAAAATTTTAATCATTGTAGGGCAGATTCTGCTCATCGGCATTTTAAAATGCTGGAAAAGATGATTCTGACATGTAGCCAGGACTGGGGATAACTCCTTTAGGTAAGTAATGATTTTGAAAAGGGTTCTTAAAATTCAAGACTCTCTTTTGCTGTATGTGCCATTGTGGGTCTATTAGAATAGGTGAAACACCTTAGCATCTACCAGCACTCTGCACAGATTGTTCAAACTGATCTTCTGAGAAAGGGAAGAAGACAGGATGATGACTAGGCTGGTAAATGCCGTGGATGTGCAAAGTCCAGGGCTGGCATGATCCAATGCAATCCTGCAAAGACAAACCTCGCCTTCTTCCTAACATTGCCCAGCCCAGGCTTTGCCCAAATACACCTGGGTTCTTGTTATTATTTCCATGGAATGAATCACACGGGGCTAGTCCTGGATGTGCCTTTTCCTAGATGAAAAGTGCTGGAATAGGTTTCTAGTGTGGGAACAGCTTCAAGAACGTTGCCCCTGGAAGGTGCCACAGAGGGGAGTGGTTTGAATGTGCTATGGCAAAGGATTATGAAAGCCAATTGTCAAAGATCATGGGAAAGAGCAAGTGAGCTTTGGCTTCGAAGAGTACATTTGCACAGCCTTATTAGAAATGGAAAAGGAAAATAAAAAATATATAGAATCATAATTTGGGGCATAAAAGCTCTCTGGCACAGTAGAAATGCTATATTGGAACTCCGT
This sequence comes from Loris lydekkerianus, assembly GCA_963574355.1. Taxonomy (NCBI): domain Eukaryota; kingdom Metazoa; phylum Chordata; class Mammalia; order Primates; family Lorisidae; genus Loris; species Loris lydekkerianus. Next base: position 16,904 of record CAUYPK010017269.1, read on the forward strand.
TAAAGCAGGGTTTGGTATACTATGGCCTGTAGGCCAAGTTCCGCCCATCATCTCATTCTATACAACTTCGGAGTTGAAAATGGTTTTTACATCTTCAAGTGTAAAAACTTGAAACCACTTTCAAGTGATTGAAAAAAATAATAAAAAGAATAATATTTCATGACCCATGAACATGAAATAAAATTCAAATTTCAGTGTTCCTAAATAAAATGTTGTTGGAACACAGTCACGCTCATTCGTTTATGAGTTGCAACAAAAATTGTGCAGCCCACAAAGCCTAAAATGTTTACTACATGGTTTTTTAAAGAAAATGTTCCTGTGAAAGAACCAGATGAGGTGCTTAGAAGGGCTAAACCCTTCTAAGGGTCTAACTAGAAGGGCTGACCATGGGTGGAAAAGAGGAGTGCGGGAGATGAAAGAAAAAAGGATGAAATTATCATTGTAATGACAGCTTACCAAGTGTCTGCTATTTTATGTGCAATACCACGTTTAATCCTCTCAACAGATTGTGAGGTACAGTCAGGGTCCCAGCAAAGCACAGACGCACACTACAATTGAGATAATTGGGAGAGGGTTTAGTAAATGGAGTATTTGTAGAGCAAGAACAGTGATAAGGATTCATGAGATGGAATAGTGTCCTGGGCCTAGCATCAAAGGAGCTGTTACCACCTCTAGGTCTGAAGAGTTGAGGGAAGAGAAGGGTTTCCAGAATTTAGAAGGAAAGCATTATGCAGGCAGGGCTGCCTTGAGAGTGACTTTCAGCTGCACAACATACCCTGTCAGATAGGACCCACAGGAGTGAGCCTCGGGCATCAGTAGCCCTCTCTCTCTTCCCTTCCTCCATTCTCTCACTGGGGGAGGCATCTGTTGAGTTCAATAAGGGAGCATGGTGAGGAATTTTATCCGGGTTAGTCTCTTGGGGCAGAAAGAATAGTGAAGGGTGTAAGAGTATCTGTTGGGCAAATAGAAGATAATCCTGCATAGGTGGGTACCACTGCCATTGTGGGTCCCCACTTGCCCACTGTTTTATAAATGACCAAAGTTAAGTTTAGTCAGGTTAATCTCCCTGGGTAAATACTGGATCATGATTATGATTTGAATCCAGACACTTGGGTTCCAAGATGTTTTAACTATTGTTTTCTGAGTAGAAATGAAGGGACTTAGGGGACTATAGTATTCCTCTTTCCAAGCTTAGAAATAGCATTTGCAGCATACTTTCCAGGTATGGTTCTTTGGCTACTACTTGAATATCTGCCTATATGGAGATCAACTACCATCTTGTAGTAATTTTTTTTCTTTCCATTGGAAGATCACTGTGTGGCTGGTCAGCTATCTCTCAGATTGGAGAAATCCAGGAGGTAACATTTAGTGATTTAAAAAATTCAAATGTATTTTTAAATTGATACACAGAAATCTGAAGCTCTCAGTTTTCTTCTTTACTCACTTCCTTAGGTCTTCCTCTTCAGAATTAATAAAGAAATTTCTCTCTTACTATTTTTCAATATTTAACCCCCTAGAAGTTTGTTTTGTCTTCAATTGTAGGATTTTTTTTTTTTTCAATTGTAGGATTTTTTTATAGACACTCCTTTCTCCAGTCAGATGGTCACTTTCTATAGTCTTCATCTTTCAATATCAAAATGTTTTATCAGAAGGGATAAAGGAACTACATGGACTATGAATTTTCTTTTTCCTTTTTTAAACAGTTGAGCTTTTAAAAGCCATAGAGAGTGTATTAACTAGTCTTTTAATGACTGCCCAGCACCAGGTGAATCAGTGGAAGTGGACAAGGAGAGTGGCCAGTGATGTATGTGGCAGGCTGTGTCCTGTGTCTCTCACACAGTCCAGGATGAAGGTTCACCTGTGACTGACCGCATGGGGCCTATACATCCGCCTTTTGCATGCTGTAGTGGCAAGACATGCTGGACACCCTTCTTTTCTAGCTGTGGTAACAGGATACCTTAAACCTGCTGGTGCTTATGAGTTCTTATTGTTTTATGGAACATAGGATGTGGTTTCTTTTTTCAGAATAAGTCTAAGACCCGATAAAGCTTTGTGCGCTCTGATGATAGTGACAGTGATAATAATGATACAATTTTTTTGAGTGCCAGCTCATGGCAAAAAAAAAAAAATAGAGTTTTAATTTGGGATGATAAATACATTCTAGAGATGGATATACTGATGGTTACACAACAATGGGAATCTTACTTAATGCCACTTAACAATATCCTTAAAAATGGCTAAAATAGTAAATTTCCTTTTATATATTTTACTATAATTTATTTTCATTTTTCATACCATTTTAATTTAAACACACACACACATATACATACATACATACATACATATGTGTGTATATATATATACATATATATATATATATATATATATATATATATATATATATATATATATTTTAAACTTTATTCAAATTAATATTAGGGTATATTATTTAGGTTAAATTGTTCTTACTTCCAGGGCAAAGTTCTATTTGTAGAAGAGCTTCTCACCCAGGGTGTGAGTTATACACTCTCACAATGTGCACATTAGGTGAGATCCTGCCTCATGCCTTCCCTCCTTCTGCCATATGTTCTCCCACCTCCCATTTCCCTCTACCCCCGAATTGGACTATAATAGTGTTTTATTGTTCTTATGAACATGCAATTGTTTATATATTGATTTCATATTAGTATGGAGTACATTGGATATTCATCTTTCCATTCTTGTGATACTTTGCTGAGAAGAATGTATTTCAACTCTATGCAGGTAAACGTAAATGATGTAAAGTCTCTATGTTTTTTAATGACTGAATAATATTCCATGGTATACACATACCACAGTTTGTTGATACATTCATGGGTTGATGGGCATTTAGGTTGCTTCCACGATTTGGCAATTATGAATCGAGCTACAATAAACATTCTAGTGCAAATGTCTTTGTAGTAAAATAATTTATGTTCTTCTGGGTAGATACCTAGTAAAGGGATTGCAGGGTCAAATGGAAGGTCTACATTTAGATCTTTGAGGTTTCTCCATATTTCTCTCCAAAAGGGCTGTATTAGTTTGCAATCCCACCAGCAGTGTAGAAATGTTCCCTTCTCTCCACATCCACATCAGCATCTGGTGTTTTGGGACTTTGTGATGTGGTCTAATCTTGCTGGGGTTAGGTGATATCTTAGAGTGGTTTTGATTTGCATTTATCTGATGATTAAAGACAATGAGCACTTTTCATGTGTTTGTTGGCCATTCATCTGTCATCCTGAGAAAAGTTTCTGTTCAAATCACTTGCCCACTGATAGAGAGGGTTATTTCCTTTTTTGTTATTGTTTAATTTGAATTCTCTTTAGATTCTTGTTATCAGGCCATTGTCAGATTCATAACATGCAAAAATCTTCTGCCATTCTGAGGGCTGTCTGGTTTGCTTGGTTTGTGGTACTCTTAGCTGTGCAAAAGCTTTTTAGTTTGATCAAGTCTCAGTTATTTAGTTTTGGTGCTGCTTCATGCTGGGGTGCAGGGGGGGGTGTCTTCCTCATAAAGTTTTTCCCCAAGCCAATATCTTCAAGTGTTTTCTCTACATTTTCTTCTACAACTTTTATTGTTTCATGTCTAAAATTTAAATCTGTTATCCAATGAGAATTAATTTTTGTCAATGGTAAGAGGTGTAGGTTCAGTTTCTGTCTTCTGCATGTGGAAAACAAGTTCTCCCACCACCATTTGTTAAATAAGGATTCTTTTCCCCATTGCATATTTTTGTTAGGTTTATCAAAGATTAAATGATGATATGTGGTTGGGTTCATCTCTAAATTCTCTATCCTATCCTATAGATCTCTGTCTCTCTTTTTGTGCCGGTACCATGCTGTTTTGATCATTATAGCCTTGTAATATAACCTAAAGTCTGGCAATGTGATGCATCCAGAATTGTTTTTATTTTTAAGAACTGTATTTGATATTTGGAGTTTTTTCTGGTTCTATAATATATGACTTGAAGTACTATTTTTTCAAGATCTTTAAAGCATGACATTGGTGCTTTGATGGGGATTACATTAAATCTATAGATTGCTTTGTGTAATACGGACATTTTAACGATGTTGATTCTTTCAGCCATGAACATGGTATGTACTTCCATTTGTTGACATCTTTTGCTATTTCCTTTCTCAAAGTTCCATAATTCTCTTTATAGAGATCTTTCAATTCTTTTGTTAGATGTATTCTGAGGTATTTCATCTTCTTTGGTGCTATTGTAAAAGGAATAGAATCTTTGATTTTGTTCTTGGCTTGACAATTGTTGGCATATATGAAGGCTACTGATTTGTGGGTATTGATTTTGTAACTTGAAACGCTGCTATATTCCTTGATCACTTGTAAGTGCTTTGTAGTTGAGTCCCTGGGATTTTCCAAGTATAAGATCATGTCATCTGCAAAGAGGGAGAGTTTGACCTCCTCTGCCCTTATTTGAATTCCTTTGATCTTCTCTTGCCAATTGTAATGGGTAGGACTTCCAACACTAGGTTAAATAGCAGTGAAGACAGTGAGCATCCTTGTCTGGTTTCTGATTTGAGTGGGAATTCTTTCAGTTTTACTCCATCCAATATAAAATTGGCTGTGGGTTTGCTGTAGATAGCCTCTATCAGCTTAAGGAATGTTCCTTCTAAGCCTATTTTCTTGAGTGTTTTTAGCATGAAAGGATGCTGGATATTGTCAAAAGCCTTTTCTGCATCAATTGAAAGAATCATATAGTCTTTGTTTTTGATTCTATTCATGTAGTGTAGTATATTTATAGATTTGCATATGTTGAACCAACTCTGTGTCTCTGGGATAAAACCCACTTGATCATGATGTATAAGCTTTTTAATATGTTGTATTATGTTTGCTAATATCTTGTTGAATATTTTTGCATTGATATTCATTAATGATATTGGTCTACAGTTTTCTTTTTTTCATTTCATTTCATTTCATTTCATTTCATTTCATTTCATTTCATTTCATTTTTTCTTTTCCTGGTTTGTAGATCAAGGTGATATTTGCTTCATGGAATGTGTTGGGGAGGATTCCTCCTTTCTCTATATTTTGGGAAAGTTTATGCATTATAGGAACTAGTTCCTCTTTGAAGGTTTGATAGAATTCTGGTGTGAAACTATCTTGTCCAGAGCTTTTCATTTTGGGAAGATTTTGTATAACTGATGCTATTTCAGTACTTGATACTGGTCTAGTTAAGATTTCTAAATCTTTCTGGCTGAGTTTTGGAAGATATTATGCTTCCAGATATTGGTCCATCTCTTCTAAATTTTCATATTTCTGGGAATGGAGTTTTTTGTAGTAACTGTTGAGAATCTTTTGTATTTTTGTGGTTTCTGTTGTAATTTCCCCTTTATCATTTCTGATTATAGTTATTAGAGATCTTGTTTTTCTGTTTCTGGTTAGTCTAGCCAAGGGGTTATCAATTTCCTTAATCTTTTCAAAGAACCAAGTTTTTGTTTCACTGAGCTTCTGAATAATTCTTTTGTTTTCAATTTAATTTAGTTCTGCACTAATTTTGGTTATTTATTTTCTTCTGCTAGGTTTGGGATTAGATTGTTTTTCCTTTTTCAGTTGCTTGAAGTAGCTCATTAGGTTGCACACTTTCTCTCTTTCTGTTTGCTTGATGAAGGCATCTAATGCTATAAATTTCCCGCTAAGGACTGCCTTTTCAGTATCCCACAGGTTTTGATAATTTGTATTTTCAGTATCATTTTGTTTCAAAAATCTAATAACCTCCTTTTTGATTTCACCTATGACCCAGCTATCATTTAGCATAAGGTTATTTAGTTTCCAGGATTTTATTTGAGTATGAAGATTTCTGTTGCTGTTGAGTTCAATTTTTATTCCATTATGGTTTGAAAAGATATAGGGGATAATTTCTATTCTTGTGAATTTGTGAAGGTTAGCTTTGTGACCTAAGATATGATCAATTTTGGAAGATGATCCATGGGCTGATGAGAAGAATGTGATAGGATAAAGTGTTCTATAAATGTTTTTTAAAATCTGTTTGTTCTAGGGTCTTGTTTAAGTCCATTATTTCTTTGTTTAGTTTCTGCCTGGAGGATCTGTCCAGTACTGCCAATGAAGTGTTAAAATCTCCAACTATTATAGTGTAGTAAGACATCATATTATTCAGATCAGTTAGAGTTTGTTTTATATATCCAGGAGAATTCAGATAGGGCACATAGATGTTAACTATTGAAATCTCTTCATATTGTGTGTTTCCCTTGACGAGTATGAGGTGTCCATCTTTGTCTTTCATTATTTTTGTTGTTGGAAACCCATTGTATCTGCATACAAGATTTCAACCTCAGCTTTTTTCTGCTTTCCATTTGCCCAGAATACCATTGCCCATCCCTTCACCCTGGGTTTTGTTTTATCTTTGAGGTAAGGTGAGTTTCTTGTAGTGAACAGATATCTGACCTAAGTTTTAATATCCAGTTGGCCAGCCTATGCATCTTTAAAGGAAAGAAAATTATTCATATTAATTAAGAGAACTGATAAATGTGGCGGAGTTTCAGTCATCTGGTTTTTCAGAAGTCCAGAGCTTAATTTTATGCCTCTCACCATTGTGGATGCTAGGCTTTGTTCTTTAATTTCTGGATAGGTTTACTTTGATGGTGTATCCTCTTGTTCCTTTTTATGAAAAATGGGTCTGAGTATTTCCTATACAGCTGGTCGAGTCATGGCAAATTTCCTCAGCATGTGGATGTCAGGCAAGTATTTGATTTCTCCATCACAAATGAAACTCATTTTAGCAAGGTATAGGATCCTGGGCTAGAAATTGTTTTGTTTAAGAAGGTTGAAGGTTGATGACCATCCTTTTCTGGCTTGGAAAATTTCAGCTGAAAGATCTGTGGCCATCTGCATTCTCTTCCATTTGTAAGTAATACTTTTCTTATGCCTGGTCTCTAGGATATGTTTCTCGTTCATCTCAACCCTGGGAAAATTAATTATAATGTGTTTAGGAGATGCTTTGTTTGGATTGAGTCATGCTGGGATTCTGAAAATACCTACTATCTGAATTTCTGTGTCTTTTTCAATACTTGGGAAATTCTCTGCCATAATGTGGTGGAGCAGGGAATTTGTGTGACCATTTTCTCCATCCCTATAATTCAGATGTTTGATTTCTTGGAGTGATCCCGTAACTCCCTCTTGGAATATTCTGTTCTTTTTCCCATTTTTCTGTCTTTTTGAATGCTTGGGATAGTTCAAAAGTCTTGTGTTCTTTATCTGAGATTCTTTCTTTGCATTACTCAACTCTACTTCTGAGGGACTCTACTGTATTTTGAAGCTCCTCAAATAGCTTTTTAAATTTCTTAAGCTCTGCCTAATCTTTCTTCATTATGTCTATATCCTTGGTGACTTTGTCTTTGAGTTCATTAATTTCTTGAGATAACTTCTGAACTGTTTTTTGGTTCCTTGTTTCCATCTTTCCTCCAGTCCTATTATCTTATTTGCCATCCATATCCTAAATTATATTTCTGACATTTCA
>CAUYPK010017278.1:0-11158 GCA_963574355.1 Loris lydekkerianus
ATATATAATTTTAATGCAATACCTATTAAAGCTCCATTGTCATACTTTAAAGATCTTGAAAAAATAATACTTCATTTTATATGGAATCAGAAAAAACCTCAAATAGCCAAAACATTACTCAGCAATAAAAACAAAGCAGGAAGAATCACGCTACCAGACCTGAGACTGTACTATAAACCAATAGTGATCAAAACAGCATGGTACTGGCACAAAAGCAGAGAAGTAGATGTCTGGAACAGAATCGAGAACCAAGAGATGGATCTAGCTACTTACCGTTATTTGATCTTTGACAAGCCAATTAAAATCATTCAGTGGGAAAAAGATTACTTTTTTTGTGGCGCCGGGTAAACTGGTTGGCAACCTGTAGAAGATTGAAACTGGACCCACACCTTTCACCAGTAACTAAGATAGACTCTCACTGGGTAAAAGATTTAAACTTAAGACATGAAACTATAAAAATACTTGAAGAAATTGCAGGGAAAACTCTTGAAGGAATCGGTCTGGGTGAACATTTTATGAGGAGGACTCCCCAGGCAATTGAAGCAGTACCAAAATACACTACTTGGACCTGATCAAACTAAAAAGCTTCTGCACAGCCAAGAGCATAGTGAGTAAAGCAAGCAGACAGCCCTCAGAATGGGAGAAAATATTTGTAGCTTATACCTCCGATAAAGGTCTAATAACCAGAATCCACAGAGAACTAAAACTTATAGCAAGAAAAGAACACGTGACCCCATTTCAGGGTGGGCAAGGGACTTAAAGAGAAACTTCTCTAAAGAAGACAGATGCAAAATCTATAAACACATGAAAAAAAGCTCATAATCCTTAATCATCAGAGATGCAAATTAAAACTACTTTGAGATATCACCTAACCCCAGTAAGAGTAGCCCACATAACAAAATTCCAAAACCAGAAATGTTGGCGTGGTTGTGGAGGAAAGGGCACACATCTACACTGCTGGTGGGAATGCCCACTACTACGTTCCTTCTGGAAGGATGTTTGGAGAATACTTAGAGATCTAAAAATAGACCTGCCATTTGATCCTATAATTCCTTTACTAGGTTTATACCCAGAAGACCAAAAGTCACAATATAGCAAAGACATCTGTACCACAATGTTTATTTCAGCCCAATTTATAATTGCTAAGTCATGGGAGAAGCCCAAGTGCCCATCGACCCACGTATGGACTAGCAAATTGTGGTACGTGTATACCATGGAATACTATGCAGCCTTAAAGAAAGATGGAGACTTTACCTCTTTCATGTTTACATGGATGAAGCTGGAACATATTCTTCTTAGCAAAGTATCTCAGGAATGGAAGAAGAAGTATCCAATGTACTCAGCCCTACTATGAAGCAAAATTATAGGTTTCGCATGAAGGCTATAACCCAACTATACCACAAGACTATAGGGAAAGGGCCAAGGAAGGGGAAGGGAGGGAGGAGGTTTTAAATAAAAAAAAAAAAAAAGTTTAATCTCAGAAAATTATGTCTCCCCTTGGAAATTTCAAAGTTGCTTTTCCTGTCTTTTTATATTACGTTATTTTACTTTTTTGAGACAGTGTTTTCACTTTGTCACCCTTGGTAGAATGCTGTGGTGTCCTAGCTCACAGCACCCTCAAATTCTTGGGCCCAAGTTATCCTCTTGCCTTAGCCTCCCAAGTGCCTGGGACTGTAGGTACCCACCACAACACCTGGCTATTTCTTTCTTTCTTTTATTATTTTAAGAGATAGCATCTCGCTCTTGCCCATGCTGGTCTCACACTCACGAGCTTAAATCCAAGTGTCTCAGCCTCCCAGAGTGCTAGGGTTACAGGTGTGAGCCACTGCGCCTAGCCTTCCTGTCTTTTTATAAGTCTATTTATCCTTGACCACATTCTAGAAATTGTTCCTACTGAGATTTCAACCCCTAAAGCTCTCTCCAGACCTACCTTTGCCTTCCTGCCTTTCCTTTCTGTCACACTATAATTCCAATTATCAAAGAGTATTCAGTTTGAAGTTGTTATCTCTCTCCAATCTTCCCTTGCACTATGGCTCAAATTCAGGCTCAGAGTCTGGCTGCATTGAAGCAGTGCCTCAGACTAGCCTGCTGCCTTTGAATGGCTAAGCACATTTTATGGGTTTTCCCATTTTACCCTCACAACTCTCTGAAGTGAGTATTATTATGATTTATGGAAGAGAGATCTGAGGCCTGGAGAAGGGAAGTACCTTGTCTGAGACTACCCAGTCACATAGGAAAGCCCAAATTTGAATGAGAGCCAGGTTCTGATCCACTCCACCTGTTTCTCAAACTTGCCTGATGATTAAGATCTTGGCGGCATTTATTAAACATACAGAGTCCAAGACCATGACCCAGATCTATGGAGTCTTACCTCTACGATCCTAGTCAATCTGCATATTGGCAAGATCTTGGGAATCCCTACGTTCATCTTGTCTTCCCACCTCCATCCCTGCCACGTGATTCTTAAAACGAGGAGACAAGAAGGGGAAACTCTTCAGTGTACTTTCCTGCTCTGGGCAGAGCCGCCATCTTCTCTGCAGGGCTCCACTTCTAGGGCTTCCCCGCTATGTGCTCACAGCTGGTCCTCAACACGAGGCACTTGATTTTTTAAATGCCACACACATTCTGGAAAGCTGAGGCTTTGGCTGAAATATGCTTCAGGGGTCAATTCTCGAGGAAGCAGGTAAGGTGTGTGCTGCCCTTGCAGCCAGGCCTCCTCCTGCTTGTCACTGGGTGGCATCATCCAGCAGGTCTTCCAGCTATGATTGTCATCTTGGTCACAAGGTCCAAGCAGAGACAATTCTAAGCTGGAATTTCCTTTCCTTTGTAGCTCATTGAATTTACTACATTCCCATCCGTAGTTTCTCCTGAACTCAATTATATTATCTTGTAGCTGATATAACTCTTGGCAGCTTTAAAGAAGACTGTAATCTGAACCGGAAATCTGTGAGCCTTTCCAATATACACCATTACCTCCCCACATCTCCACGAGGGAGTGAGTTTTTCTATACTCAAACAATAAATCATACAGCACATTACATGAGATAGGGAATGTAAACGAAGAAAAAAAAAAGAACCCTAAAATGGGGCTGGTGCTGGTTGTTTCAAATTTTTTTAATGCTAAAGAAGCCAGCTTACAGACAAATTATGTTTAACAAATTTGGAAGAGAAACTGGTGTCATGAAAAAAGCATAGGTTTACATAAATCTGTAGGAACCACATTTTTCTGTAAATGTATTTTGAGAATAGGTGGGCCTTGAGGTAACAGGAATTAATGTGGAATGAGAAATCATAAAGACCTTCTTTTATCACAGGTCACTTTTTTGGCTTACAGGGACAAATGTGGAAGTTTTTTAATAATTTCAAGCTCTGCATATTCCTTTCTTGTCCATTGGTGCTCGCTTGGTTGAGTTTTTTACAGACATCCTCCTGACACCAAGCTTACACATGTACTGAGGCATCTACTTGCAATTACAGATACTACAACCTGCTTTTCATGCTAGTCCTTTGCATGACAGGGCCAGATAAAGGTGCAGTGACTTTTAGAGAAGACACCAGCAGTGGGGTTTTGACAAAGAGTACTGAGAAGAGCAGTTAATATAAATGCTGAGTCTCAATTGGCCTGCATCTTCCTTCTGCAAAGCTTCTCTGAAATTCCTCCAGCTTTCCCCACTAGCCACTCATAGCTGCTTTTCCTTGTGGAGAACAGCAGGGGTGGCAATACCAGGACTTGAGCAGCAAGAGAGTCCTCTATTCCATATGATACGAGGAACCCAGATTAACCACAGCAATGCTAAAAAGAACAAACAGAATCACAAGTTGATAGGCCTGTGGTGATAGGCCAAGGTCAATCCTAGATAGACCTGTCAGGAGCATCTGACTGGGAGGGAAGGACAGAAGTGTCTTAGATGCTTTTAGTACCTGTGACTTCACTCATTAAAAACACTAGACATATCAGTCTGGGTTAAATTAAATTAAATCAAATCAAATCAAATCCAGAGCTCTGATGGTTACTCATGGATGGGGAGCTGGAGCAGTCCTGTGATGACATCACATCATTAACTTGAAATCAGCCATAGTAGGAATATTTACACCATAAAAATTGGCAAATGCTACAAATAAAGACTCTCTACCACCCAATCCTGTGAAAATTCCATCCACCTTTCAAGGTCAGTTTGAACATCTTCTCATTCATGAAGCACTTTTTACTTCTCCCATTTGGAGGCTGGAATACATCTCTTCATTCTTTTGCTTCCATAACATTTTTAAAAGAGTATCTGGAACATAGCACTTATTGTTCTCTGTCTAGTATCTTATACAACTTGACCAAAGAATGATAACTTGAAGTTTGAAGGCTAAGACTATGCCTCATTCTCCTTTTGATCAAACATAGCATTGAATAGTTCATTAAATATAGAGAATATGCGATACATATTTGTGAAATTACTGCAGATCTCACTTTCAAGAAAAGTAGTAAGAAGCACCACATGTCAGCACCATTATGATTACAAAAGTAGTAATTTACTAATTACTTTGTTTTCCTGATCTCTCAATTTGTACAAAAGATTCTGAAGTATATCTTCAGATCCTATAACAAGTGTCCTTCTGGGACCATGGATATTCACATTTGAGGCAAAGTCAGAATATTGTAACTAGTTTTCACGGTATCTGGGTCCTTGCTAGTGTTTGGTGAGGGAAAGAAATAATGAAAATAAAATTACTCAATTTCCTTTACTCCCTTTCTGTCACCTGGGTGGATACATCTGCTTGGCTTTGCACACAGCAGCAAGCTGATCTTCTGATACTCAGACACGTGGCATTTGTTGCTTATTTACTAGGCTGAACTGGTAGTAGTGACTCTTAAGAACTGGTTGTTTTGGCAAAGTCACAAATCTTGTTTAGACTAGGTAGCATTTCAGAAGCACCACATGTCAGGGCTATCCTAAGAAAGAATATACTTTGACAGAGGTTTTAACATATTCTACTTCTCTGGGCAAACATATCTTTTGTAAACAGGTTGGTCTGGGCTTCTGCCACTCTGCCTCTTACTTCCAGCCTCCACTCATCAGCGTCCATCAGTTTTTGCACAAATTCCTGGTAAGTAACCAGTTATTTCAGAGCTAGAGAAAGTCCTCCTGAGTTAGAATTGTTATGTGTGAGCACTTACGATGTGCCAAGCATCATGCTAGTTGCTGGGGATATAACGAGTAGGTGGAATTCTGCAGTCCTGGACCCATGCCGTGGAATGCATTTGGGTAAACAGATGAGCAAATAGAATGTAATCTAACGCCAAGTAGAGTGGTAAGGTGTAGGGAGAGTGGTTACTATATACCTGAAAGTAGTGTGATAATGAACTACAGATATTTTGTAGAAGAGTGTTCCAAGCAAAGGAATCAAGAACACAGGCCCTAGGCTGGGCACTGTGGCTCATGCCTGTTATCTTAGCACTCTGGGAGATCAAAGAGACAGGATCACTTAATGTCAGGAGCAGCCTGAGCAAAGCAAAATCCCATCTCTACCTAAAATAGAAAAAATTAGGCAGGTGTGATAGCATGTGGTAGCTACTTAGGAGGTTGAAGCAGGATTGCTTGAACCCAGGAATTTGAGGCTACAGTGAGCCATGATGACATTACTGTACCCAGGGCAACGGACTGAGACTCTGTCTTAAAAAAAAAAAAAAAGAAAGAATACAGGAACATAGGCCCTGAGATGGGTTTGAAGAGCAGCAAGGAAGCCTGTGTGTCAGGTGCACAGAGGGTGTGGGGGGACAGTAGAAGAATTTGAGGTTGCAGGCGTGCCAGAGGGGCCAGTCTTGCAGGGCTTTGTAGCCAGGGGGAGGAACTGTGGACCACACACCATGTCAGGGGAAATAGACCCCAATAAATTGGAGCTGATATTGCTGCCAGACCTGACCCATTAGAATATGTCCACCCCACTTGAATCCTTTACTGTAAGAGTTGGGACTTGGGAGGTATTGGGTCTGTGTCCCAAGGCTAAATGGTGTGTAGTTTTATTTTATGTACTTTCCCTCCTGATTCTCTGGTTGATGTGTGTGGTTTTAATTCACTAATTACCTTTATCCCATGGTATTTGATCTGTGTCACAGACACAGAATAGAGGGCTATTTATTGAGCACCTATTATGTACAAGGCACTATACTAGGCACTGGGATATGATTGTGAACAGACTAACACAGGCCCTAAGGTTTATTCTCTTTATTCCCCTAAATGGATCCTTAGCCCCAAACCAATGCATGTGCTCACCATCTGGCATGTTTCTCATGCTAGATCTTTGCTCACCTTACACCATTCTTCTTGCTTTCTCCAGAATGTGGCAATCAGAGATAATTTCCACCAATAGAGTGGGGATACTACCTTTAAAAATTAAATAATGTACATTAAGTGCTTAGCAGAATGCCTTGTACAGAATAAATGGTTCTTATTATCATCATCTATGAATAATGGTATTTATCAAAATGTCATTCATATGATAGTTACTTATATCTCAGGCTGTATCCTACATTATTTACTTTGTGTTTATGTTCTTGCCTTCTCAATTAGATTATACATTCACTGAAAGCAGAAATCACATTTTATTCTTTCCAATTGTGCGCATAGTAGGTCCTCAATAAATGTTTGTCATATGATGACTGTCTGACCTTTTGTTCCAATAATATCTCTTTTTAATAGTTAATATCTATTAGATATTATTATTAGATATATCTATATATATATCTATTAGATGTATTTTTAACCATAACTACCACTGGTTAAAAAAGGGTCTTAGTGGAATGGCACATCATTTTACAAATATATTTGTCATGTTACAGTAAAACAGAAAATTTTGATGCAGCTTCCCTCAAATACTTGACTCAAACATTTTAGATTAATTTTACTAAGGTCAATTTTGAAAAGGAATTGTTGAAACTCTGCTTTGGGGCCAACGTGAAATTGGTTCCAAAAACTATTTTGCAGTAGAAAAGGGAAGCTCTACCGAAAAGTGAGGGAAGAGGAAGAAGGTGACAGTCTACTACAGACATGTCCCTTGGCATAAGGTTCCTGATGCTTATTTTTTTTTTTTTTTAATTTTGTCTTTTTTGTTGTGCTTTCTGTAGTTCCTGGCTTCAGTGAGAAGCATCCTTTATGGGTGATGATCCTTAAATCTAAAGTTAACTTTAGTAAGCATTTTCAAAATGAACAATTAAAATTGAGTGAAGATAGTCCATCAATTCACACAGCATATTTAAAGTGGAAAATTATGCCAGGAGTGGGAAAGAAGGTTTTATGATATTTTTCTGTTAGGAATATGTTTAAACTGAAAAGTAACTACATTTCTTTACTATAGGATAGGCAAAGCCTTAAAGTGTAGAATATAAGATTTGCTTCCTTGCTTGAATCACATTGAGTGTACTGACGATATGATGTACAGAAATAAGTCAAAAGCCTTATTGATAATCCATACGTGGCCACTGCTCTGGCCATAGCTGCCTTGCACAGTGTGTTATTGTGTCCGCCCGGAGGGGATCCCTGCCCATAGGCTTTTTGGCAGGATAGGGACACTGTATGGCTTTAAGTGTTCCCTGTTCTAATGTGGGAAAAGCAGCAGTTTGCCAAGTTCTTAACAGAGTTTTTATTGTGCTGAGGCCAGGAGGTGAGGGGGGAATAAGGAGGACAGGACTCCCAAACACTTCTGCCTTACTCTACTTTCTGGTGAATGTAAGTTTAAAAGGCTGACAAAGATACCTTTGAAGCAAAAGAAGATTCAGGACTTTATATAATTCAAGTTTAGGGTATGTAGCAAATGAGATATGGATGGGTGTGTGTGTGTGTGTGTGTGTGTATACACAGGGTGCCAAAAATGTATACATTTTAAGAAAGGAAAAAAACTGTATTAACTTTGTGATACTCAATATATACTAATAACAAAAGACGAATACAAGTCATGTTGAGCAACTCTTATAATTGTAGAAGTCAACTTTGGACACCTCTCTCTCTCTCTCTCTCACACACACACACACACACACACATACACACACACTTCCTAAGCAGTAGCTAATGCAACCTAAGAGCAATCAAAATAATGTTTATGAATATTTAGAATCCAAATGGGTCTTATCTAGCCCTTGCCATAAATTGTAATATGTGAATTGGCTACGTCCTTTTTAAGGGAATAAGCATGTATGAAAAAGGGATCTATAGAAGCCTGAAATGGGTGGGCCACCAACAGCACTGCAAACAATAATCACATGGCATTTCTCTAAATAAAAACATCAAAAAGAATTAAAAACTCACCTGGAGAGTATATTCTGTTTTTGGCTTAGGAGAAATGTCCTTCCTATTCCTGGCTCTTTTAAAGCCTGTCTGAATGGCTGTCTCCACTTCCTCTTCTGAAGCCACAGTGGTTGTGCCTCTGACCCTCCCACTCCCCTAACCTTGTCAAATCCAGCGGTTCCTTCTCATTCCCTGTACTACTCAACTTTCGGATGTGTTTGCCCCAGGACATTACTGCCTGTTATAAATGGGCTCTCTTCCTGCTTTCACGATGTCTGTGCTTGGTTTCCCTTGTAACTCACTGACTGTTCTCTCTTGTTCTCCTTTGATCGGCTTCCCTTCCTCTGCCTGACTCCAAAATATTGTGCTGTGAAGGAACTCCTCCCTCTGCTTCTCTAGGCTTTATTTGTTTGTTTGTTTGTTTATTTATTTATTTATTTTTCTCAACAAGGGGAATTTCATCAAGTCTCCTAAAGCCATCAAGTCTCATGGCTTTAAATATTACCTATATGTTTTTTTAAAATTATTTTTTATTAAATCATAACTTTGTACATTGATGCATTTAATCACCTATATGTTGATGGTTCCAAATTTCTGTCTTTAATCTGAGCCTCTCCATTGAATGTCAGACTCTGCCCAGCCTCTTCAGCATCTTCACTTGATTCCTAATAGGTATTTCAGTCCTAACAGAAATCTTGAGTAATCCCTGACAAAACCTGCTCCTTGTCAATTCTTCACTCTGTCTGTAAATTGTTCCATCATCCACTCAGGTATGTAAGCCACAAACCTAGGAGTTGTCTTTGTCTCTTCCCTTTCCCTAACTCCTACCCTCTCATTTAACCCATCAACAAGTTCTGTCAGTTCCATCTCAATCCATTCACTTCTTTCCATCTCCTTTTACTATCATTACAGGCCAAGCTCCCAGAACCTTTTGCTTAGACTATTAAATATCTTCCTAACTCGTCTTTCTGCTTCTACTTTTGTCTCCCTTCAATTAAGTGTCAAAATATTAAATCTTCTTAAAGCATAAATAAGATCATGTTACTTTACTGCTTAAAATTCTCCAATGCTTCCTATGTAATCAGCCTAAAGTCTAAACTCCTTATGATGGCCACCAAGATCTTCCAGGTAATAAACATGACCAACTGTGTACCCAATTGCCTTTTCCCCTTCCTCCTTCCCAACAAAATATTTATTTATTTTTTTTCAGTAGTCTTTCCTCCCCCAAGAAGTTCATGTGCCTCAAGGGAAGCTGACCCATGCCCAACTCCAAAAGCTGGTATAATTGGATGGACAATATAACCATCCTCCTCTGAAATGACTGGTTCAAGAAAGAAGATGTGGCTCAAAGAAAATCTTTCTGGGGGCATCTGAAAAATAAAAAATAATTTCAAAAACCCTATAGGATGACATATTCTCTCTGCTTCATCTGTCTCATCTCAACCTCAAAAATAAAGCTGATACACCAAAGAGGGCAAAGATAAGAAAACTTTGGGGAAATGAATTTGGAGCTACTGAATTTAGTTGGTCCTAAAACTTGCTTCATGTCTGGTTTTCAAACTACATGAATGAGTCACTTTTCTTATTACTCAAGCCGGTTTAAATTATGTTTCTTGTTACTTGTTCCTGTATTGATGCATTCCAGCAGTGGCCCCTGCCTTCCTCTCTTAGCTCTTGTGTCAATATCTCATCATTATGCCCCAGCCCTTATCGTGTCAAATTCATGAAGCCTCAGCTCTTGCTGCCTCTAATACCCAACAACCTTTGTGCCATTGGCTTAGGCCTCTTTGTCACTTCCCAGATATTTTCTCTGCTAGAACAATCTAAACAAGGCATCCCCAGTCACTTCTAGGACATCATCTTGTTTTATTTTTTCCATAGTTGTTTTTATCCTGGTGTTGAACTCTTTTTTATCATTTATTTGTATTTACAGCCAATCCCCAAGTTACAAACATCCAACTGACATATGACCCACACTTAAAAATGGAGGCTATTTCAGCTAATAGGCAAATGTATGTGTTCCACCTTACATACAAATACAACTTAAGAACAACCCTATAGAACCTATCTCATTTGTAACTTGAGGACTGCCTATATGCCATTTTCCTATCTTATTTTCACTAGATTACAAGGCCTGAAAAAGCAAGAATAGTTGTATAAGGTAGGCACGCGTAAATATTTGTCAAATGGGGAAATGCATGAATGACACCCTTGGCCCTGTAATAATGGGGCCCTTTTCTACTTTCTGCCTGTCACCTTATCTACAACAGACTTCAAAGCTGTAGGCTATGTGTTTTAAGGTTGCACCTTCAAACACTTTTCTGGACACCCCATAATAATTCCTGAAAGTTAGCACCAAGGAACAGTTGCTAAATGTTTTGCCTGGGCATAAAAGGCTGTTAAAACAAGCATAATCTTTGAATACAAAGAATTTGCAATTTATTTTTTTTTTTATTTATTTTTTTTTTTAAAACAACTAATAAGTATTTTTATTATTGAAATACACATTTTAGAGACAGTATCTCACTCAGTTGTCCCAGGCTACAGTACAGGAATGTCATAGCTCACAACAACCTCAAACTCCTGGGCTCAAGCAATCCTCATGCCTCAGCCTCCCAAGTAACTAGGACTAAAGTCCCTCCCCCCAACAACACTGGTTAATTTTTATATTCTTAGTAGAGACAGAGTCTAGCTCTTGCTCAGGCTGATCTCCAAACTCCTGAGCTCAAGCAATCCACCCACCTTAGCCTCCCAGAGTACTAGGATAGTAGACATGAGCCTTGGTGCTCAGCCTCTTTGAATATACGAAAACATCATTTTCATTTCTCAGAAAGTATATCTATATATAGATATATATGTATACATACATACATACATACATGTACACA
>CAUYPK010017279.1:0-20760 GCA_963574355.1 Loris lydekkerianus
TGGGTTTTTTTTTTTTTTTTTTTTTTTTTTTTTTGCGTTTTTTGGCCAGGGCTGTGTTTGAACCCACCGCCTTCACACCTTCAGCATACGGGGTTGGTGCCCTACTCCTTTGAGCCACAGGTGCTGCCCCCCTATTTAACTATTACAAATGATACATGTAGTACTTTCTGTGTAGTTCCCTCCATTGGAATGCCAACCCTATTAGGGTAGGGAATTTTATCTCTTGTGTTCACTAGGGTAACCCCAGGGCCTAGTGGAGTGTTCAAATTAAAAAAAAAAAAAAAAAAAAAATATATATATATATATATATATATATATATATATGTTGAATGAAGAATGATTACTCAAAGTGGTTCCTGTTATCCACAAGGGCTGGGCCACAGGGCATCTGTCCCCAAACCTCAAGACAAAGAAAAGGGCAACAATCATCCGGAGAATGGCAAGATGACCCAATGGGAGATGGCGCAGGGCTTCTGCACCTTTCAGAGACATGATTTTTGTATCACCAGGTTAAAACCTCTGTGCTTTCATCATTTGCTCTCCTGCTCACAAACTGATTTCTAATAGGCATTACCTTTAGATTTTATAGTTTGTTAACAGTTCATGGGAAATTTTTTTTTCACTCGTTCTCAGGTTTAGTCATAGAAGCTGGCAGCCACTTGGCATCTGTCTTATCCCTTTGGCTGGGGCAGACTGGCTGGTAGTTTGCTTATTGGTGTCCAGGTAATGGTGGCAGCTCACCAGAGTGTGAGTTGGGCTGGGTAAGTATAAGATTTATGCTTTATAGGGTCTGGTGCAGTGGTTCATGCCTATAATCCTAGCACTTTGGGAGGCCAAGGTGGATTGCTTGAGTTCAGTAGTTTGAGACCAGCCTGAGCAAGAGTGATTCCCAGTCTCTAAAAAATAACTGGGTGCTGTGGCAGGAGAATCACTTTGAGCCCAAGAGTTTGAGATTACTGTGAGCTATGATGCTATGGCACTCTACCAAGGATGACAAAAATAAGACTGTCTCAAAAAAAAAAAAAAAAAAGATTTATGCTTTATGAAGAAGAAAATAGTTTCTCCTTGGTCTAAATAACTATCCAACAATGTCCAGTCCAGAGTCCAATATTACATGCTCTGTAGGTAAAATGCCTCAAATACAATGTCTGTGGTGCCTGTAGCTCAAAGGAGTAGGACACTGGCTCCATATGGCAGAGGTGGCAGGTTCAAACCCAGCCCTGGCCAGAAACTGCAAAAAAAAAAAAAAAAAAAAAAAAATGTCTGTTCCTACCTAGGAATGGCTGAAAATACACTCACGTGAGCCAGCAGAAGGAAGCATGATAGGGCAGCAACTGCACGTGTGTGGCCCTGTTATCTAAGTGCTCTCATGTTTTCTGGAGTCTGCTTGACGCCCTGGGTTGAGTTTGCCTCCCAGACCACACACTGCAATTTGAAGTCCCTGTGGGTTCATTAGCCAGCTTTAGAATATGGGGGCTCAAGTTCTGTAACTTTAGCCACCTGCTCCCATCTATGTCACAGACTTTGAGGAACAGTACCTGAAGTTTTGGGGAACTCTACTTTTTTTTTCTATTGTCCCTATTACTTGCCTGCTTTCTATGCCAAGTCGGAGTGTGTCCTGAGCTGTGAATTGGAACGGTGATCCTGGGTTGGTTCCTTCTGCCTCTGTAGGCTTCACCACTGAAGGGGTCACAATTGGGGGACACTGCCCAGATTGGGGAGATGCCCTAGTCACACAAAATGTGAGACCAGTCCACCCTAAATCTGTATCCTGACCTTTTTTTTTTTTTTTTTTTAGAGCTGAGAGTGTAGTGCTGGGCTTTCCATCCTGGGGATGGGCAGGAGGAGGTGTTGCCTGCCTGATCCCAGAAACATGTGAACCACCTGGAGTTGGACTTATAGTCCCACAAGCCATGGACCAAAGTTTTTCCTTGGTCTAAGTAACTATCCAACAATGTCCAGTCCAGAGTCCAATATTACATGCTCTGTAGGTAAAATGCCTCAAATACAATGTCTGTGGTGCCTGTAGCTCAAAGGAGTAGGGCACTGGCCCCATATGGCAGAGTTTTGGGGAACCAGAGGTGGCTGGTTCAAACCCAGCCTGGAGATAGAACTGAGAGCAGGGTGGTGCTGGGTAGGGTATCTCAACCTGTAATCCTAACACTCTGGGAGGCTGAGGCAGGTGGATTGCCTGAGGTCAGGAGTTGGGAGACAAGTCTGAGCAAGATCGAGAGACCCCATCTCTGAAAAAATAGTCAGGTGTATGGCGGGCACCTGTAGTCCCAGTTACTTGGGAGGCTGAGGCAAGAGGATCATTTGAGCCCAAGAATTTGAGGTAACTGTGAGCTATGATGCCACACAGCACTCTACTGAATGTGACAAAGTGAGACTCTGTCTCAAAAAAAAAATAAAATAAAATGAGAGCAGGGTGGAGGTTGGGGTTGATAAACTGAATAGGAGGTGGGCTTGGGAGGAGGACCTCCCACCCTGGAGATACATTGGAATCCTTCAGGGCTTTGTTTTGTTTTTTCCCTGTACCGGCAAGCGCCAGCCTCTTTGCACTAGGGGCAAAGGGAGCCTTGGCACTTAGCAAAAGTTTGGTGAATGGATGGATGAATGAGAGGGAAAGGGGCTGGGGGAGGGGTGGAGGAAGTGGGTAGCTGGGGGGAAGGGAGAAAAGAAGAGTGGGGGAGGGGAGGTAGCCACTGGCGGGAGAGCAGAGAAGGGAGGGGGGCTGAGCAGAGCAAGCCTGTGGCTCTAGAATCTGTCTAGGAGATGGTGACAGGGAAGGGCGGGGCCGACTACCCCTTCCATGCCAACCTGGCTTAAACCTTGCCAGCTCCCTGCTCACCAAGTCCCCAGGACTTCTCCCCACCCCATAAATCCTGGGGGTTGGTATGTTCTCCAAGACACTGTCCCACTGGCAGTTGGCAGCCTCCTTGTTTTCTTATTTTCAAGGAACCTGGCCGCTAGGGGTCTGTAGCCCCGCTGGGACTAGAATACCTGTGTGGCCTGGGGGCTAGGCAGTGTGTATCTGGTGGTTAACCAAAGCTGGGATAGACTCCCTACCCCCTGCCTTATCTCTGAGGTCTGGATGACAGGAAATCTACTACTCAGAACTGTGGGCATGGCTTAGAAAGTTGGGTGGGGTCTCTGTGGATAAACTGGTAAGCTAATGTGCAGAAAACATCCAGACCTGCAGCACTAGCAGCTGCCAGGCTGTCCCCAAGAGCAATGGTGCTCACTGTGGGCAGCGCTAGGCAGGAGCTGCTGAAAGCCATGTTTCTGTGTCACCATCCCGGGTGCCTGGCCAGTTCCCTGGCTTTGGGTGACGGGTGATGCTGGGTCTGCATCACAAGTCTGCGCCACTGTCGCTTCCTGTGCCTGGACACTTCTGAGCCTGCTCCCAACCCCACCTCCATCTTTGCTGCAGTCTTAGTCCTAGGCCCACTGGTCCCTCAGAAAGAGGCCACCTTTTGATCCCCATGATTCCCTTCGGTTTCTAGGTCTATTGCCTACTAGCCCAAGGGGAAGAGCAATGTGTAAAGGTGGCCCAAAGTGCCTCTCACAGCAGCTTCTTGGCTGTGGGCTCTCTCCTTCACACCTCCCTGTCTATAGTTCAAATGCATACGTTTCCCATCAGTTTTGCCCTTGGTGAGAAGAGGCTTTGAGGGCAGAATGCCTGTCACAGGCAGAAAAGAGGGCCAATCTTTCTCCCAGTTCCCAAAGAGGAGCAGTGAGGTTGGCACCTCAGTATTGACCTGGGTCTATTTTAAAAGGTTGGCTTGAGGCTGGGCATGGTGGCTCAAGCCTATAATCCTAGCACTGTGGGAGGCCGAGGTGGATGAATTGCCTGAGCTCACCTGTTCCTGGCCAGCCTGAGCAAAAGCAAGACTCCATCTCTAAAAATACCTGGACCTTGTGGAGGGTGCCTGTAGTTACAGTTACTTGGGAGGCTGTGGCAAGAGAATCGCTTGAGTCCATGAGTTTGAGGTTGCTGTGAGCTATGATGCCAGATCACTCTACTGAGGGTGACAAAGTGAGACTCGGTCTCAAAAAAAAAAAAAGGTTGAATCCTCTGGAACTCTACAATACTTTTCTCTCAAGAGCTTAAAACACCCATTTAACAGTCAGTGAAACTGAGGCCCAAGGAGGTTAAGTATCTTGCTGTAGCAAGGGGTAAAAAATGGGTAAAAGATGTAGGATCTAGGGGTGGCTTGGGAGGTTGGGCTGCCTCTGGTAGCCATCAATTGTTGGGGGTGGGAGGACATGACTCTGAGATTGAAAAGGTATGCCCTGCCATCTGCTGCAAACAGCTGGATGGGATAAGGATAGCACTTAAAAGAGTGTCTCACTTGGCAGTGACTGTGGCTCAGTGAGAATGGCACCAGCCCCATATACCGAGGGTGGCGGGTTCAAGCCCAGACCTGCCAAACAAAAAAATAGCCAGGCGTTGTAGCAGGCGCCTGTTGTCCCAGCTGCTCGGGAGGCTGAGGCAAGAGAATTGCCTAGGCCCAGGAGTCAGAGGTTGCTGTGAGCTGTGTGATGCCATAGAACTCTACTAAGGACGACAAAGTGAGACTCTGTCTCTACAAAAGAAAAAAAAAGAAAGAAAAATAGAGTGCTTCGGGGTGGTGCCTGTGGCTCAGTGAGTAGGGCGTCAGCCTCATATACCGAGGGTAGCGGGTTCAAACCCAGCCCTGGCCGAACTGCAACAAAAAAATAGCCGGGCATTGTGGCAGGCGCCTGTAGTCCCAGCTGCTCAGGAGGCTGAGGCAAGAGAATGGTGGAAGCCCGAGAGCTGGAGGTTGCTGTGAGTCCTGTGACGTCACAGCACTCCACCGAGGGCAGTAAAGTGAGACTCTGTCTCTAAAAAAGAAAAAGAAAAAAAAAATTAAAAAAAATTAAAAAATTAAAAGAATAAAGAAAATATAGCCGGGCATTGTGGTGGGTGCCTGTAGTCCCAGCTACTTGGGAGGCTGAGGCAAGAGAATCACCTAAACCCAAAAGCTGGAGGTTGCGGTGAGCTGTGACGCCACAGCACTCTACCAAGGATGACAAAGTGAGACTGTCTCTAAAAAAATAAAAATAAATAAAGGGCCAAGGAAGGGGAAGGGAGGGGGGAGGTTTTGGTGGAGGGATGGTAATGGGTGGGGCCACATCAACGGTGCATGTTAGAATGGGTACAGGCGATTGCACTAATGTACACAGCTATGATTTAACAATAAAAAAAAGAAAGAAAATAAATAAATAAAATAAAATTTTATTAAAAAAGAAAAAAAATAGAGTGCTTCACTGCTTCAGGTGTGCTACTCCAATCCACACAGGTGGAAAAACACCATTTTATAGTTGAGGAAATTGGGGTCAGCAAAGTCAGGTGACTTACTTGCCAAGGCAGTGGCAGTAGCAGAACTTAGATTGAGATCTTTGCAGGAATCTGCGGGTCTTACTTATGCTGAGTACTTTCCTCACCACGCTGGTCAAGACTGCCCACGTAAGACACTCTCCCAGTGCCCCTCACCCCCCTCACTCAGCGCTGTTTTCCAGTGCTGCTTTCCCTATATTCCATAGTCCTCTTCTAATAGTGGGACCGTATGGCTCATTACTGTAGCCACTAGGCACATGTGGTGACCAAGCACTTCAAATGTGACCAGTCTCAACTGAGATGTACTGGACGTAAAAGTACTCACTGGATTTCCAAGGATTAGTGCAAAAAAAAGGAAGAAAAAGAAGAAGAAGAAGAAGAAGAAGAAGAAGAAGAAGAAGAAGAAGAAGAAGAGGAGGAGGAGGAGGAGGAGGAAGAAGAAGAAGGAAGAAGAAGAAGGAAGAAGAAGAAGGAAGAAGAAGAAGAAGGAAGAAGAAGAAGAAGGAAGAAGAAGAAGAAGGAAGAAGAAGAAGAAGGAAGAAGAAGAAGAAGGAAGAAGAAGAAGAAGAAGGAAGAAGAAGAAGGAAGAAGAAAGAGGAGGAGGAGGAGGAGGAAAGAAAGAAGAAGAAGGAAAGAAAGAAAAAGAAAAAGTTGGGTGGCACCTGCCACCTGTGGCTCAAGGAGTAGGGCACCAGCCCCATATATAGGGGGCGGCGGGTTCAAACCGGGCCCCAGCCAAAAGCTGCGGAAAAAAAAAAAAAAAAGAAAAAGTTGAAAAACTCAGCGGCTAGGGCACTGGCCACATACATCAGGGCTGGTGAGTTCAAACCCAGCCTGGGCCTGCCAAACAACAGTGACAACTACAACAACAACAAAAAAATAGCTGGGCATTGTGGTGGGTGCCTGTAGTCCCAGCTACTGAGGAGGCTAAGGCAAGAGAATCACTTAAGGGACAGTGCCTATGGTTCAGGGAGTAGATGCCTGCCCCATATACCAAGAGTGTCAGGTTCAAACCTGGCCCTGGGAGGCTGATGCAAGAGAATAGCCTAAGCCCAAGAGTTTGAAGTTGCTGTGAACTGTGACACCACAGCGCTCTACCCAAGGCAACATAATGAGACTCAGTCTCAAAAAAAAAAGAGAGAAACTCATTAATATTTTTTTGTATGTTGATTACATGTCAGAATGGTAACATTTGGATAAATTGGATTAAATAATGTTAATTTCATGTGTTTCATTTTACTATTTTAATGTGGCTACTAAAAATTTAACATTACATTCTTGTCTCCTGTTCTATTTCTATTGGATGGTGCTGGTCTAGATAATTTGCTTATTTTGTATTATTTATTATCACCCTCACCCACCCAGAATGGTTGCTTTTGGAAGGCAGGCAGGCACCTATTTTGTTCACCATCTGATTTTGTTTATTCCAGGTTTTTAGAACCTGGGACATAATAGGTGTTCAACAGATACTTCTGTAATCCATTCCTCAACAGCCTCAGAGGACCAGGAAGAGAGCCTCGGAGCAGCTGGGTTTCATCCCTGGTGCTTGAGGGTCGCTGTAGGATCCCAAATTGCGCTCCTTCTACTATACCCTAGTAGGCCCCATGAGGTGACCGGGTAGAACCTCAGGGGTCCTTCTTGACACTTTGTTGGGGAATGGGTCTGGGGTCTGCCTGCAGATGTGCAATGCTGCCTGGGAGGGCTGTCCCCACACCTTTTGGACGCGGGGAGCGGCACTGCCCTGTGAAGGCACAGGGCACAGACTCTGCGAGCAGCTTGATTCTCTATGACCCCCTAGCCTGTCCCCATAGGGACACAGGCTCAGTCCCAGCCTGGCGGGCAGCGGGCCGCGTACCTGAGAGCTGGCCTCGTTGGCGGGGGTGTGGGGGGCGGGGCGGTGGGGGTGCGCGCTGTTGTCCGCTGGAAGGGTGTGGGTCTGTGTGTCCAGCTCAGGCTCACACAAGGTCACTGTGTCAAGGCAGCGTTTCGGAACACTTTCTCTTTCCTTGCGATTCTATTGCGGCTCCGAAAGCCCCTTCCGCAGGGACTTCCCTTCGCGCCTGACTCACGCTGCCTCATGCGTGTGACTCAGGTCGGCGCCGCGCCAGCCTTGCGCTCCCCGCCCCCCGGCCCGCTACCGAGCCGCCGCCGGCCGCAGCGAGCAGGGGAAGGACAGGCAGGCGACGCGGGCGGGAGTGGAACTGGGGCGCTGAGAGGCTCAGGACAGGCAGGCGACGCGGGCGGGAGTGGAACTGGGGCGCTGAGAGGCTCAGGAACGGAGCCAGAGGAAAGAGTTGTAGAGAAATTGAGCATTAGGACGACGGATGGAAAGTGAAAGAAAGAGCCTGCTATAGGGGGAGGCTGAGAGAAATGAAAACAGACTGAAAGAGGGAGACAAGAAGACGGAAAAGAAATGGTAGAAGAAAGAGACAGAGTGGGAAGGACACAGAGAAAGGAGAGGCTAGGCGGTATGACGGGGAGGCAGACGAGGTAGGAGTGTGAGCGGAGTGAGGAGAAAGGGATGGAAGAGGGGAGCCCTACCAGAGCCCTGGACTGGGAGGGGCCTGTCTTAGGAGGCTGGCCCAAGGGACCAGGACCTCAGAGCCTTCTTTCCCCTAGTTCTACCTTCCCAGCTGTGAGAGCGGGCAAGTTATTTCATGTCTCTGAGTCTCAATCTTCTCATCTGCAAAATGGAATGAAGAAGGATAATCCTGCACCCCCCAACCCCATGCTCCTTATTCTCAGTTCATCCACTCCTCCTCCTCCCCATTCATCCCTGAAGCCCTGTGCCAGTGAGGCTAACCTCTTGGCCTGGGTCCCGGGACTCCCTTGTCAGCTGGCTTTCTTTCTTTTTAAATTTTTTTTAGAGACAGAGTGTCACTTTATTGCCCTCAATAGAGTGCCATAGCGTCACAGCTCACAGCAACCTCCAGCTCTTGGGCTTAGGCAATTCTCTTGCCTCAGCCTCCCAAGTAGCTGGGACTACAGGCGCCCACCACAACGCCTGACTATTTTTTGTTGTTGTTGTTGTTGTTGTTGTTGTTGCAGTTTGGCTGGGGCTGGGTTGGAACCTGCCACTTTTGGTATATGGGGCCAGGGCCCTACTCACTAAGCCACAGGTACCGCCCAGTCAGCTGGCTTTCTGTTGGTCAGCACTCCATTCAGAAGATCTGACAGAAGGAGAGATAGAGAAGACAGGGTGCTTCTGGCCCTGCCCTGCCCTCCTTTAGTCCTTGGTTTGGCTGTCTGTCCCTCCATAACATCAGGTCAGGAACACAGCATTTTTTCCCTTGCTTCAGCCCTGGAAGTCACAGTGACGTCTCACCATTGCTGATGCCAGTGCTCAGGTTGATCCCCTTCATGCTGCCACTACCTCTGCAAAGAGCCATTCCATTGAAGCCTCTTAAAGCCTCTAGGTTGGATTCCATTTCCTTCCTGGCCCTCCTTGCTATATAGCAGGGTGAACCCTAAATGAGGGAGCACAGGGCTGAGCACTCAGTAAGTGCTCAATAATTGCAGCTCTTATTATCCTGACTGCTCCTTCTAAGGATAGGGGTGGGCAGAGATGGTGATCATTAGGGGAGTTCACGCGGATAACTCCCTAACCCTAACCCTAACTCCTGTAAACCCTAACCCTAACCCTTCCTTTTTTTTGTTTTTGAGACAGAGTCTTACTCTGTTGGCCCTGGCCAGAGTAACGTGGTGACAAAGCTCACAGCAACCTCAAACTCTTCGGCTCAAGCAATTCTCTTGTCTTGGCTTTCTGAGTAGTTGAGACTGTAGGTGTGTGCCACCACACTCAGCAGCTAGTTTTTCTATTTTTAGTAGAGATGGCGGTCTCACTCTTACTTAGGCTGGTCTCCAACTCAGGCCATTCTCTCGCCTTGGCTTCTCAGATTGCTAGGATTATAGGCATGAGTCACCTCGACTGCCCCTTACCTGTAGTTCTCTCTGTCTCTCTCTCTCTCTCTCTTTTTTTTTAACAGAGTCTTATTCTGTTGGCCTGGGGTAGAGTACCTTGGCATCAAGGCTCATAGCAACTCAAACTCTTGGGCTCAAGTGATCCCCTTGCTTCAAGCCTCCCAGGTAGCTGGGACTACAGGCACCCACCACAATGCCAGGCTATTTTTAGAGCCTAGGTCTTGCTCTTGCTTAGGTTGGTCTCTCCTGAGCCATGGTGACCCACCTTCCTCGGCCTCCCAGAGTGTTAGGATTACAGGGGTGAGCCACCTCTCAAGGTCCTACCCGTAATTCTTTAAATCATCACAGTGAGTCTGGGAAGCAGGTATGGAATTATTAGCTTCATTTAAGTGAGAAACAGAAGGCTGAGGCATTTAACAAGCAACACAATGGAGTAAGAGCAGTGACAAGAGTGGGTTATTTATAGCCAGGTGTTGTGGTCAATGCCTGTAGTCCCAGCTACTTGGAAGGCTGAGGCAAGAGAATTGCTTGACCCCAAGAGTTTGAGGTTGCTGTGAGCTGTGATGCCATAGCACTCTACCGAGGACCACAAATTGTGACTCTGTCTCAAAAGAAAAAAAAAAAAAAGAGAGAGGGAGAGAGTGGTTTATTTCCTGTGGGTAATAGACCAAGTTATGGAGAGGGCAGCTATGAATAGCAATAATAGTAGCTGAGGTAGCTGAGCTGTATCAATATTCCCAAGGCACAGTTTTTTTTTTTTTTTTTAGACAGAGTCTCAAGCTGTTGCTCTGGGTAGAGTGCTATGGCATCACAGCTCGCAGTAACCTCAAACTCTTGGGCTTAAGCAGTTCTCTTGCCTCAGCCTTCCAGGTAGCTGGACTACAGGTGCCTGCCACAATGCCTGGGTGTTTTTTTTGTTGTAGTTGTCATTGATGTTTAGCAGGCCCAGGCTGGGTTAGAACCTGCCAGCCCCGGTGTATGTGACTGGCACACTAACTACTGAGCTATGGGCACTGAGCCCAGGTTGGTATTTTATAAGTGAAATACATGAATGATACTATGTTTCTCCTATCACATGGCGAAAAGTTTTAAAATGATAGTTCTCAGTGCTGGCAATGTTTCAGCCCAATGAGTTTTTTCTCATGTTGCTGATGGGAATGAGTTGCTTTGACCTTTCTGGAAAGCAGCTGAGTCATATGTAGTACTTGAGGAGGGTTCAGCCCTTTGACCTGTTAATCCTGTTTCTAGGAATCTCTCTTCTGACATAATTAGAAAAAGGGTCAGAGATTTCAGTACCAGAATCTGAAATTCATTTCATCATTGTTTATAATAATAACAATGATAAACATAAACAGCAGAATTATCCAACAGGAGGGAACTGGTGAAATAAATTAAGAGTAAATTATGATGGAATGTTTTATAAAAATTTATATAATTTTTTCAAATAAAGTAAACGCCATTGGAAATTCTAAAGACTCCTATAATTGTGCTGGTCATGGTCACAGGATACAAAACCAACATACAAGGGCAGCACCTGTGGCTCAGTAAGTAGGGCACTGGCCCCATATATGGAGGGTGGTGGGTTCAAACTTGACTCCGGCTGAAATGCAACAAAAAAATAGCCAGGTGTTGTGGCGGGTGCCTGTAGTCCCAGCTACTTGGGAGGCTGAGGCAAGAGAATTGCTTAAGCCCAGGAACTGGAGGTTGCTGTGAGCTGTGTGATGCCATGGCACTCTACCAAGGGTGATAAAGTAAGACTCTGTCTCTACTAAACAAAAAACAAACAAAAAAAGCAAAATCAACACACAAAATGCAATTGTCTTTCCATGTGTTAGCATTGGAAACTGAAATTAAGAAAACAGTGCTATTGGGTGGCTCCTGTGGCTCAGTGAGTAGGGCGCCAGCCCCATATACTGAGAGTGGCGGGTTCAAACCCAACCCCAGCCAAATTGCAACAAAAAAACAAAGCAACAACAACAAAAAAACTTAAAAAAACAAACAAAACAGTGCTATATGTAATAGCTCCAAAAAGAAAGAAAAAAGGAAATACTTGGGTATAACACAACCTATACAACATATACAGGGTGTTCTAACTTAACATACACAGGATGTCATGCTGAAAACTACAAAATGCTGATGAAAGAAATCAAAGAAAGCTCTGCACCCGTGCTCAGTGGTTAGGATACCAGCCACATACACCAAGGTTTGTGGGTTCAAATCTTGTCCAGGCCTGCTAAACAACATTGACAACTACAACAACAACAAAATTGCCAGGTGTTGTGGTGGGTGCCTGTAGTCCCACCTACTTGAGAGGCTGAGGCAAGAGAATCGCTTAAGCCCAAGAGTTTGAGGTTGCTATGAGCTGTGATGCCACAGTACTCTAAGGAGGGTGACTAGTGAGACTCTGTCTCAAAATAAAAAGAAATCAGGGTGGCGCCTGTGGCTCAAAGGGGTAGGGTGCTGGTCCCATATGCCGGAGGTGGTGGGTTCAAACCCAGCCCTGGCCAAAAACTGCAAAAACAAAACAAAAAAAAGAAATCAAAGAGATCTACATAAATGGAGAAACAAACTGTGCTCATTGATTGGAAGACTCAACATAGTAAAGATGTAATTTCTTTTTTTTTTTGAGACGGAGTCTCACTCTATTGCCCTCATTAGAATGTGGTAGAGTGCTGTGGCATCATAGCTCAGAGCAACCTCAAACTCTTGGGCTTAAGCGATTCTCTTGCTTTAGCCTCCTGAGTAGCTGGAAATACAGGTGCCTGCCACAATGCCTGGCTATTTTTTGGTTGCAGTTGTCATTGTTGTTTAGCAGGCCCGGGCCGGTTTCAAACCTGCAAGTTTCGGTGTATGTGGCCGGCACCCTAACCACTGAGCTACGGGCCCAGAGCCAGTAAAGATGTAATTTCTACCCAAATCAATTGAATTAATTTTCTAGGGCTTCCATTACAAAGTACCACAAACTGGGCAGCTGAAAACAATAGAAATCTATTGTTTCACAATTGTGGAGGCCAGAAGACTGAAATCGAGATTTGGGCTTTCTCTGAAGTCTTTAGGGGAGGATTTTTCTTTGCCTCTTTCTTTCCTCTGGTGACTTGTCCTCAGTCACTGGTGTTTCTTGGCTTGCAGTTGAAGCCCTTCAACTTCTTCCTCAGTTGTCATGTAGAGTTTTCCTGTGTCTGTGACTCTGAGTCTCTTCTAAGGATATCAGATATACTGGATTAAGGGCCACGTTGTTTCATTATGACCTTATCTTAATTGCATCTACAATGGCTCTATTTCCCACTCAGGTCACATTTTGAGATACTGAGGTATCTGACTCCAACGTATCTTCTTGGGAGACACAAATCAACCCATAACACTGATCTATAGATTTAATACAATTCCAATCAAAATGGTTGGAGAAATTATGCTACCCGATTTTAGGATATTATATAGCAACAGTGTGGTATTGTAAGAGGAATGGACACATAGATCAATGAAATAGAGTAGACAGTCCAGAAATAGACCCACACAAATATGGTCAATTTTTTTTTTTTTTTTTTTTTTGGCCAGGGCTGGGTTTGAACCAGCCACCTCTGGTATATGGGGCCAGTACCCCACTCCTTTGAGCCACAGGCACTGCCTGGCCAATTGATTTTTGACAAAGGTATAAAAGCAATTAAAAGGAGAAAGGATGGTCTTTGCAACAAATGGCACTGGACTCATATGCAAAACAAAACAAAAAATGGCACATGTATACTAAAATACACTAAAATTAACTCAAAATGAATCACAGATCTAAATGTAAGCCCTATAGTCTTCACGACTTCATGCCTTGGGATTAGTCAAAGAGTTCGAAAATATGACACTGAAAGGATCGTCCATGAAAGAAAAAGTTGATAAATTGGCTTTTATCAAAATTAAAACTGGGGCCTGGCACCTGTGGCTCAAGTGGCTAAGGCGCCAGCCACATAAACCTGAGCTGTGGGTTCGAATCCAGCCCAGGCCCACCAAACAACGATGATGGCTGCAACCAAAAAATAGCTGGGCGATGTGGCAGGCGCTTGCAGTCCCAGCTACTTGGGAGGCTGAGGCAGGAGAATCGCTTGAGCCCAGGAGTTGGAGGTTGCTATGAGCTGTGATGCCACGGCACTCTACCCAGGGCCACAGCTTGAGGCTCTGTCTAAAAAAAAAAAAAAAAAAAAAAAATTCAAACCTTTTCCTCTGTGAAAGACACTGTGAGATGGCTCACGCCTATAATCCTAGCAGGCTGGGAGATCGAGGCAGGTGGATTGCTTGAGCTCAGGAGTTTGAGACCATTCCAAACAAGATTGAGAACCCACCTCTAAAAATAGCCGGGTGTTGTGGCTGGCGTGTAATCCCAGCTACTTGGGAGGCTGAGGCAAGAGAATCACTTGAGCCCAAGAGGTGAAGGTTGCTGTGAGCTAGGAGGCCACGGCACTTAGCCCTTTACCAAGGGCAGCAAAGTCAGACTCTGTCTCAAAAAAAAAAAAAAAAAGAAAAGAAAAGAAAGAAAGAAATTAAGCAGCTCCAACATATAACATAATTCATTTTACATTTTTTGTTTAAAGGAAGAAAATGTTTTGTTTTGTTTTTCTTTTTGAGACAGAGTCTCACTATGTTGCCCTTGGTATAGTGCTGTTGCGTAACAACTCACAGCATCCTCAAACTCTTGAGCTTAAGCAATTCTCTTGCCTCAGCCTCCCAAGTAGCTGGGACTACAGGCATCCACCACAATGCCTGGCTATTTTTTTTGTTGCAGTTGTCATTGTTGTTTTGGCTGGCCCGGGCTGCACTCAAACCCGGTAGCCTTGGTGTATGTGGCTGGTGTCCTAACCACTATGCTACAGGTGCCAAACTGAAGAAAATGGTTTTTGTTCTGTTTGTTCAAGGCCTAGAACCTGAGGTGAAAAGAAAGTAAAATGTAATAATTTTTCCAGATTCCAAGAATTGGACTAGGAAAGAGTTTGCCTCCTAAACACATGGGGTCCCTTTTTGTTTTAATATAAAATATATAACTTTGCCAGGTGTGGTGGTTCATGCCTGTAATCCTAGCACTTTGGGAGGCCAAGGTGGGTGGATTGCCTGAGCTCACGTGTTTGAGACCAGCCTGAGCAAGAGTGACACCCTCTCTTTAAAAACAACCGGGCATTGTGGTGGGTACCTATAATCCCAGCTATGTTGGAGGCTGAGGCAGGAGAATCACTTGAGCCTAGGAGTTTGAGGTTATAGTGAGTTAAGATGAC
Organism: Loris lydekkerianus; assembly: GCA_963574355.1. Classification (NCBI taxonomy): domain Eukaryota; kingdom Metazoa; phylum Chordata; class Mammalia; order Primates; family Lorisidae; genus Loris; species Loris lydekkerianus. Next base: position 14,536 of record CAUYPK010017279.1, read on the forward strand.
ACCACTGCACTCTACCCAGGGCAACAGAGTGAGACTCTGTCTCAAAAAAAAAAAAAAAAAAGTGCCAAGCATGGTAGCTCACGCCTGTAATCCTAGCACTCTGGGAGGCCGAGGCAGGTGGATTGCTTGAGCTCACAGGTTTGAGACAGAGCCAGACCCCCATCTCTACCAAAAATAGAAAAACTGAGGCAAGAGTATTGCTTGAGCCCAAGAGTTGGAGGTTGCTGTGAGCTATGATATCACCATAGCACTCTACCCAGGGCGACAGCTTGAGACTCTGTCTCAAAAAAAAAAAAAAAAAAAAAAAGGATAGAACTTGTTCTTTTGTAATTTAGGTAAAGTGGAATGCTCTTTTGTTGCATGTTCCTGTGTTTTATCTCCCTGATTATAAAATAATACTTGCTGAGAAAATAGACCAGAGTGGGGAGAAATTGCAGTGGGTGGGGGTTTCCTTCTGGTATAGTCACCAACTCTGTGATATCTCTATGGGCTTCAGCTTTCTAAGCTGTGATATTTTATAATGAAGAATAAACAAACACAGTAATAATAAAACCCTGTTACTGGGTAACAGTGTGGAGTGTGCTTCAAAGACTATCCCACATGCCTGGTCTCCCCTTCTTCCTGAGTACTAAACCTCTGTATTTTTAGCTGAGCATATGACACATTTTGACCCTCAAAATAGACTGTGTTTCTTTGCCTCCCTTGCTAGATATGGTTAGGGGAAAATAAGCAAAATGTTTTTAGAGGGAAGGGATGTTTTCTTTTCTCTAGTTACTCCTTTCTAATGGCTAGAACGTGGATATGAGGGCTTGAGTGGTAGCAACTATTTTAGACCATGAGGAAACCTTGAGGATGAAAGCCACACACTGCAAAGCAAACAGATAGAAGGAGCCTGGGATGTTAGGCTGCAGCCCGCCAGGCCAATCCCGCAGGGCCTGCCTCTGGCCTTCTAGAATGTGTGAGAGAAATATACTTTTGTCTAGTGTAATCCATTATTATTTGGGGATTTTGTTCTTTGCAGCCTCATATAAGGCAGGAAAATCAGTGAGAAGACTGGTACAATAATTGAAGGGAGAGACCAAGAGGACCTGAACTATAGTAGGAAGTGAATTTAAGAGACACTTGTCAGGGCCATGCCAAATTCCCAGTGCCTAAGGGACCTTCATGAGGGGTGTCAATTGCACAGATCTGAAGTTCAGCAGAAGGGTCTGAAGAGATATGTTTAGAGAGGCAAAAGATGTCCACAACCACTCGACCAGGAGGGGCTGGACTTTGTATGTTATGTATATTAGTTGTCTATTAATGAGTAACAAATTATTCCAAAACTTAGTGAGTGGAGCTTAAGGATCTGGGAGCTGTTAGTTGGTGGTTTTGGCTTGGGGTCTCTCATGAAATTTCAGTTGAGATCTTGGCCAGGGCTGTAGTCATCTGAAGGCTTGACAAGGGCTGGAGGAACTACTTCCATGATGGCTCACTCACTTGGCTGTTGGTTGTGGGCCTCTCGTTAGGGTTGCTTGAATATTCTCATGATGTGGTAGTCAGTTTCCCCAGAGCAAGTGATCCTGGGCTGAGAGCAAGGCAGATGCTGCCATGCCTTTTATGACCTCCTTGGAAGACAAAAACATTGTCAGTTCTACAATAGTCACCCCACAAAATGTGGGAGGGACCATATCAGGGTATCAGTGCCAGGAGGTGTGGACCTTTGGGTATCATCACCTTGGAGGCTGGCTACCACACAAGGCCATGTGCTTCATGAATAGCACATCTGCAAGGGGAAGAGACAGGAGCTGACCTGCAGTGGGATTTACCTTGTGCCTGCCCTGGGCTGAAAGTTTCACAGGAGTAAAGATGGATGTCACTTCCAGGGTTAAGGGGAAGGACAGGGTCATGAAGTCCCAGTAATAGGGAAGTTGTGATGAATAAGAGAAGTGGTGTTGGCTCGATACCTGTAGCTCAGTGATTTGGGTGCTGGCCGCATACACTGGGGCTGGCGGGTTCTAACCCAACCTGGGACTGCCACACAATAATGACAACTACAACCAAAAAATAGCCAGTCATTGTGGTGGGTGCCTGTAGTTCCAGCTACTCTGGAGGCTGAGGCAAGAGAATCGCTTAACCCCAAGAGTTTGAGGTTGCTGTGAGCTGTGATGCCACAGCATTCTACCGAGGGCAACATAGTGAGACTCTGTCTCCAAAACAAAAAACCAACTAGAGAAGTGGTGTCTGTAAGGCACAGGGCCCACAGTTAGTGCTCACTAAATGTCAGTTCCTGGTGAGGAGAGGGTCAGAGAGACTGAGGTTCAAGTCCCAGCTTTGTCACTTGGTCTTCACAGTACTATGGCCATTAAATGGGGATGCAAATATCCATCTTTATAGTGTTGTAGTGAGGATTAAAAGAGAGAATACATGTAAAATGCCCACACTAGTGCTGGGAATCTTAATTGCTCAAATAAAGGTTTACAAAGGGTAATTCCCCAGCTTAGAATTCTCTTGCTGTTTCCCTTTGCCTTTAGCTTCAAGACCATGCAATGCCTCTCTCTCCACCTTGGCTTGCCTTCCTCCCTGCCTCCAGGCCTGTGACCCCAGTCCCTTTGCCTGACAGGTCATTGCTGTGCCTAGCCCCTTCCTTCTGTCATCTCTTCCCAAAGCCTTTCCCTCAGGCTCTCCCAAAGGGGGCTTCACCTCCTTTTTACCCCAGACTATGCTATGCCTCTGAAGGCATGCCCCCTGCTTTGTTCCTTGTGGCTGGCAATGTGTTGAGACACAGCCTGATGGGGTGGGAGTCCACACAGGGACAGTTTCAATGGAGGTGCTGAATGAACTAAGAGGGAGGGTCTCCAGGTGGGCTACTGGGCTGACTGGGGAGAAGGAGGATAACCTAGCTGAAATGAGGAGCAGTGGGGTTGGGAGGTGAGCTGCTTTCTCAGCCAGGTTGGAGAACATCCTTCTCTGGGAAGGCTGACTCGTCTGGAGGAAGCAAGCTGAAGGGTGAGTGTTGTTGCCTATTCTGCCTGCCCCCTCCAGGACACCTAGCCTATAGAGGTATAAATTGTGTCTTTTTCATTTGTGCACTTAAGGTGCTTAATAGTTAAATTAGATTTTTTTTTTTTTTTTTTTTTTTTAGACAGAGTCTTGCTCTGTTGCCCAGACTAAAGTACAGTAAAGTACAGCAGTGCAGTTGACAGGTCATCATAGGTCACTGCAGCCTTGGATTTCCAGGCTCAAGTGATCCTCCTGCTTCAGTCTCTGGAGTAGCTGGAACTACAGGTGCACACCATCATGCTCAGCTATTTTTTCTTTTCTTTTTTTTGAGACAGAGTTTCACTATGTTGCCCTCGATAGAGTTCCGTGGTATCACAGCTCACAGCAACCTCAAACTCATAAGGTTAAGCGATTCTCTTGCCTCAGCCTCCCAAGTGGCTGGAACTACAGGCGCCCACCACAAAGCCTGGCTATTTTTTGTTTGTTTGTTTGTTTTTTGGTTGTAGTTGTCATTGTTGTTTGGCAGGCCCAGGCTGGATTCAAAACCACCAGCTCTGGTGTATGTGGCTGGCGCCCTAGCTACAGGCACCGAGCCAACTCAGCTATATTTTCAAAACAATTTTTGTAGAGATGGGTTCTCACTATGTTGCCCAGGCAGGACTCAAACTCCTAGCCTCAAGAATCCTCCCTCCCAGGGTGGTGCCTGTGGCTCAAAGAGTAGGGCACCAGCCCCGTACACCCGGAGGTGGTGGGTTCAAACCCAGGCCCGGCCAAAAACTGCAACAACAATTAAAAAAAAAAAAAAGAATCCTCCCTCCTCAACCTCCCAAAGTGCTGAGATTACAGAAATGAACCACCACATCTGCCCCAAATTTTGAATTTAATTGGGAGGAGGGTAATTTAGGGATTTGAGGAGTGATAAAATATCTTCCTTTCTCCCAAATACTTCCCACACCAGCTGGCTCAAGGTGCCTAAAATTCTTCTGTTAGAATCATATTCAGCTTTACAAATCTCAACAGCATCATCAAGAACCAATATTGTTTAGGTTCAGCCTTCTCACTTATACCTGTGCTCACTGGTCCCTGGCATTAAATATCACATCCTCGCCGTGACTCTCATGCTCCTGTCTGCCTGTCAGACCTCTCTTTGTGCTCTAGCCTTGCATATGCCACTGCCTACTTGACACTCCCATTTGGGTGTTTTACCTGCATGCACCTTGATGTCCGAAGTTTTTTTTTTTTTTTTTGAGACAGAGCCTCCAAAGGCCCCCTGGTTTGCCCATCCATTCTTTATTATCTTCTTAAAATGCAAGTATGATGACACTCTTCCCCTCCTCCTCATCCTCCTTTTTAAATTAGAGATAATCCAGGCTGGAGTGTAGTGGCTACTCGTAGGCACAATCATAGCTCACTCCAAGCCTCAAACTGCTGGCCTCAGTTGATCCTCCTTAACTCAGTCTCCTAAGGTGCTGGGATTACTCCTAAGATGCCTGGCTATTCTTGTTCTTAAAATCTTCAGTGCCTCACCTTTGCTTTTAGGATAAAAACCAATATTCTTTTCATGAGGTGGCAGTTGCTCCTCTTCCATTATCCATCTTTTTATTTTTTAGAAAGCAAACTTCCGGCTCAGCGCCTGTGGCTCAAGCAGCTAAGGTGCCAGCCACATACACCTGACCTGGCAGGTCTGAATCCAGGCTGGGCCCACCAAACAACAATGACAGCTGCAACCAAAAAATAGCCAGGTGTTGTGGTGGGCACCTGTATTCCCAGCTACTTGGGAGGCGGAGGCAGGGGCAAGAGAATCACTTGAGCCCAGGAATTGGAGGTTGCTGTGAACTGTGATGCCACAGCACTCTACCCCAAGTGACAGCTTGAGGCTCTGTCTCAAAAAAAAAAACAGAGAGCAAACTTCCTATTTGTTGCTGGGCACAACCATTTAAAGATCCCATTTCCCAACTTCCCTTGTAGCTAGGTGGGGGCCATGTGACTAAATCCTGACCAACTGGACTTAGACCAATTGCATGGGGTGGGGCTTCTTTTGCCCCTTCCTCTTTCCTGCTGACAAGAATACAGATGCAGGCCAGGCCTGGTGGCTCACGCCTGTAATCCTAGCACTCTGGGAGGCCAAGGCAGGTGGATAGCCTGAGCTCACAGGTTCAAGACCAGCCTGAGGTAGAGCAAGACCTTGTTTCTAAAAATAGCCAGGTGTTATGGCCGGCGCCTATAGTCCCAGCTATTTGGGAGGCTGAGGCAAGAGAATCGCCTAACCCCAAGAGCTGGAGTTTTCTGTGAGCTGTTATGTCATGGCACTCTACCGAGGGTGACAAAGTGAGACTCTGTCTCTAAAAAAAAAAGAAAAAGAAAGCCAGCTGACAAGGGAGTCCCGGCTTGAACCCACCACCCCTGGTATATGGGGCCAGCGCTCTACTCCTTGAGTCACAGGCACTGCCCTTAATGCTTTTTTTGATAGAAAGGAAAAATGTATATGTATATCTATTGCAGTAATGAACAATATTACACTTTGTTTTCCAGCCATCTGCAAATTTTTCAAGACTTTGTCAAAGTTGATATCTCGGGAGAATCATCTAAGCCTAGGAGTTGGAGGTTGCTGTGAGCTGTGATGATACAGCACTCTACCAAGGGTGACAAAGTGAGACTCTGTCTCAAAAAAAAAACTGATCTTCGCATATTCATGTTCTGTAAATAGTGTAGGCAGTTTTCTCAATCTATCTTCAATCATAATTAACCCAAAAAATTGCTATTATTTTTCTTTGGAAATATTTCTTTTCACATGAAACAAAAGATATACAAATAGTTGGAGATTAGGATAAGTTTGGCAGAAATTCAGAAAAAATTCACTTCACAAAAAATTCTAGAAATTACAGTCAATATGTTTTTTTCAGGATTGATTATAGTGGCTTTCAAATATCTTCCCAGTTGAAAAATTTTAAACAAATAAAAACTCAACATGGTCACATAAAATTATGCTTCCAACATTTATTTCAAATCCAATGTTTAAATGTGGGACAATATAGTACAACAGGGATTTAAGACACAACTTTTCTCTGCAGTGAGTGTAAACAATTCTGAATCCATATGAACACGGGAAGCTGAGTCTCCCTGCATTGGAGAGTGACTAAATAACTCAGAATTCTCTCAATTAATTTTCAAGTAGCATGCAATGTTTATTAAAGGATAAGGGATAAAAATGTGTTAATTCAAAACTTAACAAATGCATTAGTA